>JAPMOQ010013963.1:1787442-1868358 GCA_026543055.1 Argiope trifasciata
ATATATATATATATATATATATATAAAAGGATTATAAAAACTGAAAACCTATGATTGAATAAGAATTTCAATAAGATAAGAAAATTTCAAGTAAGAGTATTTTTTTATCTGGAAGACGAATTTTTTTTCATAGTATCTAAGGAAAGAATCTTCGAAATAAATATATAATCGGACTTTTGAAGCTGCTAGTCGTGAACCCAAATAGGTTATAAAGGATAGAAAAAATCAGTAAGGATTGTGAAAATACTTGCAGTACTTTTAATAAGTTTTTTCAAGCTTTTTGTAAGCTATATCTAGTATATAATCTGGACTTAAATGGTTTTATCCAAATTTGCTGAGCAAATATATACCGTTGAATTTGCTTTGGTTTAAAATTTCATTTTTCTTATTTATATTCTAGTTTTGGAACAAAGATAGTGAGTAAAAAAAGCTTGTTGATCTACGAAGTATCAAGGTTTATATATTCTCAAAATCATTTTTCATAAAAAAGATCATATTTATAACGAAATATTTTATTTATTAAGTACTATCAATTCCATATTTTGACATAATGAATTGAAAATTTATTAAAATTATAATTTCTTTAAAATGTGCAATATTTTAAAAGTCATCATGAAATGCATTATTATAGAAAGCATTCTCTATTTTTATAAATATTTCAAAGCTATAAATATTTGTTCACAATGAAATACAAAAGAAAATAAAAAGAGAAAGTAAAAAATATTTATTTTGATAAACGGTTAAAATGTAAATAAAAATAATTAGGGAGTAATAATTTCTTATAAGCATTGTAGGAAGGATATAGTTGATACTTTAAACAATTCATTATCATTAAACTTAAAGAAATATGAAAAGCAATAAGAAGAAAGAACTTCTGCATAATAATTAAGTCTGTGCAATAGACTGAAAAGGAATTGTTATTTTTAACTTCATAACATGCAAGAGATAAAGAGGAAGAAATATCGTGATATTTTAAACAACAAAAATTAACAGGAATGACATCCTTTTTTTTTGGGGGGGGGGGGTTGATCTCGATACGAGCACATAATGGCGTTTGCACCTAAATCAAATTTGAAATATCATATATAAGAGGAAAAAATCTTTACAATTTTTTCAATTATTTTAAAATAGTATAGAATTTTTTATTTTCAAGTTTCGAAAAATGATCTTTTTCTAGTTTTAAAAAATGGGGTAGAAAGTCTTCTTCACTGCGTTTATTCTACCTTGACTATTTTAATTCTTTCTTTCTATTTTTTTTTTCATTTTTTTTACAGTTATTGTAAAAAAAACTGTTAAAAAATAAACATTGTAAAATAAACATTACTGTTTATTCCTACTTAAAAAATATTAAATTAATTTTAAGTCAATTTTTATGGTATTTAATGAATGAGAATAGTGCATTTTTTCTAAGTTAAAGATTTCCATCTTTGCTGTCATGAGGTTATCTATCCATTTTCCAAAAAGTGTGATTTAAATATCTATATCTATCTCTTAAAGAAATACTTTACAGTGCACAAATTTGGAATAAAGTTCTTTTTTCTTTATGAATGCTTCTATTTTTGAACTAGGAATTACGGAAAGATTGGATTGTAGAATATTGACATTACAGTTTGTGTTCTGGAACAATTTTTGATCCATAAAAAAAAATGAGAATGAAAAAAAATCCGGTTGGTTTACTGTACTGAGAGTGAAACCAGTTAGCTCCAAAGAGGAAGTTGAAATTATTTATGTGCCTAAAAAATTCCCTTTTATCAGGCGTTTTTTTATAAGTACTCAATTTGTAAGGAAATTCGTTTTTATACCTCCAGTGCGACTCTTATTCAACTGTAACTCCAACATTAACAACACATGCACACAAAAAAGAAACTTGTTCGGATACAAGGCTTAATTAACTGTGACCATGTTAGTTTGTTTAAATCCTTCTTTCAGCGAAAACCGAGAAGTGGCGTGTTGTTTTTCAGACATCAAAATCAAAGTATTAGATTAAAGGTCGTGCATTATTAGATTTTTGTTCGGTAGCAGATATTTTTTAAAAGTTTAAGTATAATTACATAAGTCTTTTGGGTCATGTATTATCAGTATCTTTCCCCTGAAAGGATTAAGGGTTTTGAAAATTATAAGGTAGGTTTTGAATTAGCTTTGTCAAATAATGATAATTTTTAGGTGTTTTTGCATATTTTTCTTCTCTTTTTTTCAAATTTTAAAGAAATTACTTATTATTTTATCCTTCAATTTCAGAAATATATACCATTTTTAATTTTATTATTTGTTTTAAGCAGATATGTTTGAAATATTGAAATTGTACGGGGTTTTATTAAGAGGCGTGAGAAAATTAAGTGTGCAACAAGTCTAAAAATCAGCAGATAATGATTAACATGCAGATATTTTAACAACTATTGAGTTTTGTCATACATATATACATGTTATAACATTATGCTAGATATTTAGTTGATTTCATGACCAGATGTCGCTATATAATCAAATGAAATATAAAATTTTAGAAACTATTTAAAGTTTGATGTCAGAATTTTGATTCGTTTATTAATATTGCTAGGAGAAACTTATTTATTTTAAAGGAACAATTAACTCGCTTTTATATATAATAATTTTTAAAAATTTGTAGTTGATTTTGTCACTACGGAGAGCAAAAAATAGTTTAAAATGGTGGAATTTTTCTATTTTCTTTGTACGTTCGATTATTCGATTCACTCAGACAATGAATAAAAAAATTATTAAGTTTGAATGCTCTTAATGCTAACTGTTTAAGTGATGAATTGATCTGCATATGGATTAATTATATTGTGAAATATGAATTGCAAAATAAAGCTGCAATGTTTTATATGTACAAGTTCTTTGAAATTTTAGACATATTTAACTGGAAATGTTCAGAAATTTGATTAGTGTAATTTTGTTATTACAAGGTATGGTGTATTTTTTCTCCTTCCTCTCATTGTTTTGAAAAGAAACATGCTAGTACATTTAAATTTTCACTACTGTGAGTGTATACATGTATATATATTCTGTATTCTTTTAATTGAGAAAATGAACTTTATTATATTATTGTTGTAATAAAATATTGTTGTATTAATTATAATATTGTTGAGAAAGTTGAATTGGGGATTTTATTTACTGACAGATGCATGCTATTTTGCATCAAAAATATTTTTTGTTATTATAAATATTTACTTTTTCAGATGTATAATATTTCATTAATAAACTTTTTCAGTGAACATGATCTGTTTGAATTTTATTTTTAGTATTTTAATTTAATTATTAATTCAAATGTTAAACATTCAAAGTTAGATTTAATTCTGAAATTCTCTTGATTTTTTACTGCCAAAAGAAATTCTGCCTGTTTTATTTTGTTAGACATATTATATATTTGGGCAACGTCATGCATTTATTTAAATGTTCAGTACAATAAATATTACAGATTAGTTATTCAATTGTTACTATTTTAAAATTTGAACAGTCAAGAAATACAAATAAAACAATCTAAGAATATAAGGCTTTATAGTGTAAATATGTTTTATAAGAACAGATAAATCCAGAATATTATAAATCATATGTGCATAAACAAATTTGCTTGCCTGAGTACGGTATTACTTGCAGATAAACTTACCAAGCTTGATTGTCTATACAATATTAGTTTCTGATAAATTAACATGTGTTGTATTTTTCTTAGTGGTAAAAATATTACTTTCTTTGGAATATTTTATTAGCTGTCAAAGTTGATTCTCCTTCATGTGAGGTTTTTACCAGTGATAAATTATTTATAAATTTTTAAACTCTCAGCATTTGTTTCTTGATAAAGATTTCAATATTGAATTGGAATGTACTGTCTTTGTATTTATCATTTACTGGTGCAGTGTTTCAAGATTGCTCACATTTATGAATGAAAACTTTTTAAGAAAAATTGCTTATAATTATGAATTTTGCATTATTCAAAATTGAATTTGAATATTTTCTGTGGTGTTATCAAAAGTTTCATGATAATTTTTTTCATTTTGTTACATTTGCATTTCATACGAAGCATGTAGTACTTGCTATGAAACTTTCCATTGATTTTTCATACATTTCTTTCAATTATTTGAAATCTTTTCCTTGCTGCATTCTTTCATTTCTTTGTATGCAAGATTAAATTTTCCTTTTTGATTATCATCTTATATATTCATACTCTTATCCATAAAGGAAAATTTATTTATAATTTTCCATTCACATTTTTTCTAATAAAACTCTTATTATTATTATTTTTTTCTTAGTTTAATATTCTTATTGAATGCAACTTAACACTTATTAGTCATAAAGAGGATATATATAATTAAATGCTGTTTTTTAGGATAAAAGTTTAGTGAAATTTATAATCTTTTCCTTTAATACTGAGCAAAATTGGTCTATGATATGAAAAATGAAGTTCCTATTTGGCAATCATGTCCTGATATATTTATCTTTTAAACTCTTGAAATATCTATTAATAGGATGTAAGTTTAACCATATAATTCCTTAAATTGAATTTATATATGTTAAATGAAATCTGTCTCCTTCTATTAGTAATTGTTTTTATGGTCTTTCATTTGGTGGCAGTGGCAAAAAAATAAATGATAAGCTATATGCTTAGAAATGTAAATATTTTTTAATATAAAATAGAACTTAGTCACTATAGTAGTTATTATTTAATAATAAGTACATTTTAAATACTAAATTTTACTTTCAATAATTTTTTTGAAAACAAACAATACCTAGAATATTTCTACTGCATTAAACTATAAAGGTAAGAATGTATATAGAAGTATAAAACAGTTTAAATTTTTTTTTACAATGGATTTATATTTTTAGGTGACCTCCATATTTTCCTATTTCTGTTCAAGCTTATAAATGCTTCGAAAATATTTTTCACTCTTTGCATAACATGAAATAAATTTCTATCTCTAGTGCTATAGTATGTTTCTAAACTTAGAAAAGCATAATATAAAAATGGATTTTGTAGCACGATTAGTAAAACTGCATTTACTAAATAAAGAGTTATTTACTTTGAAGTTAATAATGAGATAAAATTATTCATTCAGAATTAACTCCAACATTACCAAACATAGCTGGTTTAAAAGAATAGTGCAGAAAATAATGCAAACCTACAGTTTTCTAAATTAGTAGTTGTATTCTGAGAAGTTTGTTGTATAACCAATTTAGAAATATGATGTTTCTTCTTTTTTTCTTTCCTGTTGGTGTGATAGTTTGTTTTCAGTAATGAACCCAATATTCTAAAAAAAAGGTGTTTTCCGATTGCATAATTATGCTGAATTATAGTTCCAAGTAGAATTTTTCTTCCTTTGGTTACTTGCATGATGCCTTTAGAACTTGTATATAGAATTATGATTAGATTTTTTAATAAAATTTTATGCTATGAAAGTATTTATAAATAGGATTTACTAGGAGAAACTCCAGAAAACACTTAAACAATTTGCAATGCTTAATTCAAATATCTATTTATTGCTATTGCATTTTTGGATTTGAAAATCAAATTGTATAATGGATATTATAATGGTCTAGTTATTAAATATAAAATTTTCTAAGTTATTTTATTTCTTCTATTTAACATAATTTCCTTCCATTTGAAATTTATGTTATGTACATAATGAATGTAATTCAAATGCATAAAAAAAAATCAATGTGATGTTTTAGAACTTGGTTAATAAGAGGTTTAATGTCATCCAAGTGACTTTTTTTTTTACTTGCTGTTTTTTTTTTCTCTTTATAATCACAGTGATTACTTATTTTAATTAACTTTCAAATACTTCTTTTCTTGGATTTCTTTTGCAATAGTTAACTTCTACATTTATCAGTAAAAGCCTGTGTGTAAAACAAGCCATTATCTTCAAGATGACTTTACTTGGCTTAACTGACTGTGGATGCTAGGAAAAAGAATATGAATAAAAATAATCCCTTATTTGCCATCAATCAATTATAGAACTGGTAATCATTAGTTTTCATGAATAGTGACAGTAAATAAGAATTTAGTTTCTTTTGTTTCTCCTTACATGAAAAAATATTCATAAAAATTTAATAATTTTTTTTTTCAATTTCTTTAGAAATATTCACAATTTGTTAAGTACTGAATTGCCATTCTAATTAATTACTAATTCCAAAAGTAGTAGTAGCTCCTGTTAAAGTTGTCAGAGATTTAAAAGAATGTTTTTTGTGATACAAGTAGACTTAAATTTCAGCTTACTCAAACAGGAGAAAACTCTTCTGCTTTGTATATTTATTATTTCCACTTTTGCTCATTATGACTTAATAGTGAATCTTTAAAGCAATGGTTTTATTTCATCTGATGTCTTTTTTCGTATGAGTTACTTTTTCTATGAGTTTTTTCTTCAGCTCCATGATTATTAGCCTGTTCTGTAGGATTTAACTTTATATTTATGAGATTTTCAGAATCATAAATTATAACATCTTTTTGACTTAATGAAAGTTGGTTTTTATCCTTCTATTGAAAGAAATTAAGTTACTAAAATGGTTATTAGTTTTTGTTGTTTGAAATTTGGGTTGTAAAGATTGCTATTTATGAAATTTTATCATCAAAGCCTTTAACAACTTATAGGAGTACTGCTTTGCACTGTAGCAGTAAGTGTGGTTATTTTATGCATTGATGTAAATTTAGCTTTTTCCCTTTTGAATACAATAAAATACATTTGATGTTTTTCAGCAAAGAATTACAAATAGAAATAAATATAAGCATTTTATTTGCTTTGTATTTAAAGATGACAATTAAAAAAATAATCATTCCAAATAATCCAGTTATAAAAATACTACCTTTTTTTCTCATGCTGATTTAAACTTTTACATCCTTTTGTTAAATTTGTTTTTCCGAATTTATGTTAGTTTTTTATATTGTTTTTTTAAACTAAGAATTTAGCAATTTTCTAAAACTTTAATAGATTTTTAGTTATGACTAGCCGCCTTTGGCGACCAGCTGGTTCGCCATGAGTAATGCGTTCTAAAATTTTCAATTAAATCACATATTCATTAGCCTAGAAGTAATTCCGGGAATTGATTGGCCTGAAAGCAATATTTTCTTTAAGATGATGGACGAAAAGTTCTAAAAGAACACCTTTTCCTAATAATATTCTTTAATTTTATAAATCAATCAGTTTTAACTATCGGTTATGCTTCCAAAATATTAAAAATGTTTTTTCGATGATGTTGCCAAAATATGAAATGTTTTTTTTTTTTTTTTCAAAGAAAGCGAGAAAGGGAAAAAAAGTATTGAATTAATGATACAGATATTGCAAACGATTACATAAATATGCCATTAAGTCCGGATTTCAATGCATATCCTGTCTAAATTCAATCAGGTTTACTGTAAATAAAGATAATTTATGGAATTAATGATACAGATATTGCAAACGATCATAGAATCATTTGCATTTATTTTTTAAAGAAAATATCACATTTTATATTTCTTTTGTTTTATCCTGTCACGTGCTGACAGCTGCATTTCTGTAGATTTATTTTGCGATGATAATTTTTTTTTTATTTGAACTTCCGGCATTCTTTTATTTTATCCAGTCACGTGATAAAAACATGGTTAAAATATTTCTTTAAAAATTCGTTAAAAATAGAAGCTTACGTTATAAATTAAAAACACTGATACCGTTAGAAAGCTAATTTTTTTATCTTTAAATTGATGTAAAAATCATGTTTGTGCAATAATATTTTCGGAAGTTATAACGGAAAAACGTCGAAATTTCGCTTAAATTTTAATGAATTCAAATTCTAATTAAAAATTCGAAAAAAGGGCTCCGAGGTGCACATTCCGGACCTCCAAGGTATACATGTACCAAATTTGGTAGCTGTAGGTCCAACGGTCTGGCCTGTAGAGCGCCAACACACACACACACACATTGAGCTTTATTATAAGTATAGATTTGCCTCGATTGCTAGCGAAAATCTGTTTCGTTTTCTGGATCGATTGTTCATTTGTTCTGTTTAATTTGCGACTCACCTTTGTTTTAAAATATTTATCAATATCTTATAATTAATCCAAAGTAATGGCCAGACAGATTTTGTGTGTTTATTTAATTCAGTTTTCTTTTTGGATTGTTCTGATATGTTAATACTACCTCCAAAATGAATAACGCGACATTCTTAATGTTTTTGAATCTGTTGGAAATTATTGAACGGAAATGATTGAAATTTTGTCTAATGAAGAAATAAGTTATAGCTTTAATCAATTAATCTATCTTCTTTGAAAGTATGAATTTAATGTTTGATAAAAGCTTAAAATATTACTTTAAGTTTTTAAAAAAATTGCTTGGTTTTTTTTTTCTTTGTGCTGTTTTGCGATTTAATGCAAAGCATACTTTATTGACATTGCGTATTAATGTCTGAAAATGTATCGGAAAAACTGGAAACCATTTAGCAAACATAATATGAAATGGCAGTTTTATCCTCAAGTTAATTTAAACCGAAGAATTTAGATTTGTGTTTAAAACCTGGAGTTGTCATTTGAAAACATAGTGTGTTCGAATTTGAGTTGACATTTTGCAGAAACAAAACTTAAGTTAACATAATACTTGCCATTTTTTAAAAGCAATTTTTTTTAATTATAGTGTGCAATAATTAGTGCGAGATAAACGGCCTTTGATATTTTCTTTGAAATTACTATTGTCTGTTGCTGTCTAATGATATATTAAGTCAAACACCATTCAATTTCCTAGGTCTCCAATTTTAATATGCATAGATAAAATTGTTTCAGTGATATAAATTTTCCTGATTAATTTTTTAAAGATGAAGCGAAACTTATTTAAGGCCTCTGAAGTTATATATTTCAATTAAGTATATAAGCTTTTATACGTAATTCAAGCAAAATTAATTTATAGATGATAAAATAAAGAGTATAATATATTTTACCTTACATATCACAATTTATTTTTGCGCTATTAAATTCTAGGTAAAAGTGTAGAATAGTGTGCCCCTTGCTGCGCCAAGGATGCCAAGTCGCCAACAAAGATGGCGGACAAAATAAACAAATTGTTCCGCGGAACAGTTACAATTGCCATTTCCCGCCTTTTTATTTAGAATGCTTAACTAATTATAATTATTTGTGTAATACTGCCCGGTACCTTCTACAGATGCCGAAGGCATCTGTAGAAGGCACCGGGCAGTATATTTTAACTTTAAAAAAACATCCTAGGGCTTCGCTTTCATACGGAGCGGGAATGCAGTAGCTTCGCTAGCAAATTGAACAGATGGAAGGTGTGGATTAAGGAATAGTGCATAATAATATTACAAGTAAGAATAAATGATGTTATAGGAACGAATATTATACATAATTTTTAATATTTAATGTACTTACTTGCTTTATTTAATCTTTTCATAAACACTTAACACTTCATAACACACAAAGCATTCTTTCCAAGCCTCATCAACTCATTAAAAAATATTCCAATCACCCTTCATTCATTCATTCAGAGGTTCGAAATAGTGCCTACCATCCCAACTAGCAAACATCCACTCCTGTACGATTGCAGACATAATATTTCGAGGGAACCAAACGTTGGAGCACCAAAAGAATTACGAGAACTCCGAATAATTGCATGGCAGACTTCTTTTAATACGAAAACGCAGACGATTTGCGAATTCGCATAATGATAATTAAAAATGTGAAAACGAAAAAAAAAAATTTTTTTTTGTAAATATTAACACTAAAAATGAAGTAAATGTTATTTTAATTAATATTAATTTTACTCTAAGCTTTCTTTGTATAATAAATTTTAAATTAAAATAATAAGCAAAATTAAATAATCTGAAATCGATATTTTAAATATTAAATTAATTATAAAACAGTTGTAGTTCCTGAACAACTCAACTATGTAAAAAGTAGTAAACAAAACAGAATTAGGGTTACTGTAAGAAAGTTCCGTTGGGTTACCATATTGGAGATAAACTCGGGGGCACACCGTGCTACACTTCAACCAAATTCTATTTCGTAGTCATTCAACTTTTCAGAAATCTATCCAATGTTTCTGCTCACTGAAATAACTGTTTGTATAGTTTCTATGGAAAATGTCTGCTTATCGTTTGAGCTTAAAGCAGTTAATTTTAATTTTTTATTTTTTATTAAAGCATATTAAAAAAAATTCTTCTACTTCAAATTTCTCTTGAAGACTTGCTGGAAAAAGAGAAATCACCTTTTTATTTTAACGCTTTTTGAATAGAACACAAAAAGAATGTTGCAAGCTGTACAATAATTATACACTTGTTGATAAAATGTAACATGTTTCATGAATAATTGTGAACAATCATTTTTTAGTTTACTCAGAATATCTGAATTTTTGCTTCTCGGGAGGAAGGGGGTGGGGAGGAAAGCTCCAAGGATAATAAAGTTTTATAAGCGAAACCATCTTGAAAAATTCAGCTTAATGACATATAAAAGCAGAGCTTGGCAACTGGTAAAAGTAGATAGAAAATACCAAAGTCGTGTGAAATCGTATCTGATTTTTTAAAAGGTTTTATTTAGGTTTTGCTCTATTTTGCGAAGAGGGGGAAAAAATTAAAGGGAGAATTGAAGAAATGGAAGGGATACCTTTAGAGTTTCTTGGTACTTGATATTTGAATAAGTTTGGTATATATTTTGAAGCGAGATTTTCTGGTAATATTTTCAGCTGTAATCCTTTCAATGTACGGGTTCGACTGCATGATCATTTTTGTGACAAAATTCTCTTTTTCAATCCAAGAAATATTGAACGTAATAAAGTACAAATCATCACCATACGATCTTTTTGGTTTAGTTTTGCTATGTTTAATATATATTTTTTTGTTTAAAACTATTCTATGAATAACTTTCGGTGATTTGAAAGATACTTTTCCAAGCTTTGACAGGCTGAGCAGCTGCCAATCAGCACCCCCTCCCCCCTACCTTTCTGATTAGTGGTCATCAGTGGTATGATGGAAGATTCGGGCGTAAAGATGGAATAAACTGAATTCCATAAGAGACGTATCGTAACGATAAAATATTTAATTTTATTAATAAGATGTTTTAATATCAAGTACTATTAAAACATAATTCCTTCCATTAAAAAAAATCGAGATAGCCCGTATATAAATTTTCCCGCTTGCAGAGTAAGCGTTGGGTATATCAACGCTCATATTAACATACATATTTTAAAAATCTTTTATGAATAAAAGAAGACTTACCATATGCTGATTGGGCGTATTGAAATTTTAAAATTACTATATGGAACAAATATAGGTCAAACAGTTAAATAAATTGCAATAACTTTAAAAGATGATTTTAAAATACATGTCTAAGATATTACGTAACAGATTCAAATCTAAAAAAACAGGTGGAAAAAGATCTATGTAACAAAAGCAAAAAAGGTCCGATAATCGAAAGGCAAAAGCGCGTGATTTATAGATAGCTAAACACTAAAATAAGTTTAATGCTTCAACAATAATAACAACAACAAAAAAAAAGGCATTGCTATAAAATATGTTTATACTAACTTTAAAAAATTAATTAAAGAAATAGTTATTCAGAAATAGAAGTTTGTTACTGAAAGGCTAATTTTTAAAAATTTTAGGATTTGAAAAACTGATTTTTTTGTAGGGTGATTTGCTCAAAAGTTATGCCTCCAAAATTTAAAATCTCTCAATCCGCATTTCATCCCTTTAGAGGGAGGGATATAGAAAGGTTTTAATAGCTCAGTAAATTCTTTTAAATATTAACTTGTGTATCAAATTTCATTTGAATTCGTCTATCCTTTATACAATCCCGGATGTAGAATTTTATAAAGTTCAAACATATAAACAAACGGATTTTCAATTATATGGATAGATAATATACTTTTTATCTGAAAAATATAAGCTGACAGATATTTTTATTATAGCAGTGTTAAGTAGTATTTACCGATCTTCTTAAATTTTAAGAGTTCTGCTTTATAAATATTTGCCAATTGTATATAAAATACGGACATTGAAACTTTCCTTAGTTATAAACATTCTTCATTGCGCTATAAGATAGCTCTGATTGTTTGGATAAGAAAAATGTATAAAATCTTGCTTCTGAATTCTCAGAAATTTCTCAAGAACTATGTCTCCACAGTGCTCTGAACTGTTTTATTGGCTATGTCAAGATATATGCAATAATCTTGCTTGTCACATTTAATATAGTAGTTCAAGATATTATATATCTAGTTCTACATTGTGACGTTATTTCTATCATTTTGAATTTTGACACATAACCTTTGATGTTCGTATGCTGCTGATCTGGGCTTCCCTTGGTAATATTTTGGAGCAAATAATTAGAAAAACAACCCATATATTCATGCGTCAACGTAGACCCACAGCCATTTGTTTTCAATTTATTCATATTATTTTATATTCAAACCGTTATTTATCGTACTGGGTTTCTAAGCAATTTGTTGAAGGGTGTTGGTATGAATTAGAGTAGCTGCTGTCCATGAACTGTACTGAAACCAGTGATGACCGAAATGATTCGGAACATAGATTCTGATTATCGATATGAAAATGCGATAAACATGCGAGTACTTAGCAGTCGTATCTTACACATCGATTATTTTCGCTGTATATTTATAGTTCTGTTAGAACCTCATTAAAACACTTTGAATCCTTGACCTTATTTTTTTTTCTAATCGCGCTATTTATCTACGGTTGTATATTGATTAGCTTATATTGAGTTTTCTCTTTTCATACCGCTATCGTAAAATAAAACATCTGACGAATAGTATCGTATTGAAATACTGCCGAAGATGCTATGGAACAATCTAACTCCTATCAGTATAGTTTGAAACATACGTCCTAAAATAACGATCCCCCCCTTTTAAGACTGCTCATTTGTGCATTAAACTCGTCATATAAACTATATAATAAAATCATGGTAATAACCAAGTATCAAATCGTGCCAAAAGGTTGATGTTACTTTAAGGTACTTTTTCGCCTTGCACCTAAATGAGTAGACTTAATAAAACATAATAAAAAAAAAATTATTAGTCCAATAAAAAACATCATATATTTAAAGTGGCTAAACATTCCAGATTAAATTATTATTGATTTTATCAATTTTTATTATTTGTTTCTTAATAACTCTGTCGCTCTAAAATATTAACCACTTAATTTTAAAAAGAAAAATAAATTTCTGGGATTTATTATTCTAATCTTCAGTTCTTCATAGAATATAATTAACCTACCAAGACCATTTGAATGAATAAGGTTGATGGAAAAATAATTAGAACGTTAGGAAGAAAAAATATTCTCTACATTTTGTTACTTCAAAAGAAAAGAAACCCTAAGAACTAAAAATTTGTGATTTTAGTTACGTGTATTTATTTTTTTTTCTCTTAAAGATTGAGCACCCACGATTTTAACTTCTCAGATTGAATTTAAGAATAACCGGATATCTAGGCAATTTAAATCTGTGTAATTTTTTTTTATTCTCATAAGAGGTCTAAGATTTTAAATTAACATATCTCACATTATCGACTTAATAAAATGTTTTGATATTTAAAAATATAATTATATAATACTAACGATAAATATCAGTTGAAGAGCATTTTTTCTGATTCTATAATTTTTACAAAAATGCTATGTAAAAGTATCGTAATTCATTTGCTAATTTATATTCCAGCATATTTTTTTATATTATGAGTTTTATGTTGAAATCTCCAAAAGTTGGTTGCTTTAATCAGATCTTATTTTCAATAAACCATTTCATTTATTCTATATAATCACCTTATTTATTTATCGGATCGTTATTTTCTAGTTATTTTCTGTTTGGAGATTTCTTTTATAAATGAAAGAGAAATATTATTATTTTAAGAGAGATTTTCACTGTCTGCTTTGGATCGACTTTTTATTTGAATATAAATGATGAACAGTTTGTTATAGAATTATTCAAAGCTGTCATTAAATTTGCTATAAACTTTCTCGTTTACATATGTCGGGAATGTGAAATTTGCTTATCGGGCTGTATTTGAAAATATCTCCTGGGATGAAGAGGTGGGTGCGATTACAGTGTTCAGAGTTATAAAAAAACACTGTCAATAGCTGACTCATTGTCTTTGCCGATTTGTTATCAGATTTTGCTGGCTGGGAAAAAGAAATCCGCAAATTATAGGATAAATTATCTAACATGTATCTTTTGCATAATCGCTGCTGAAATAGGGATCTGCTCATAGATGAAAAAATTCATGGTTATCAGTGAATGATATACCGAATATATGATAGGGTGTTGTATTTTACGTGGAAGAGGGAGAAGGGAGTTGGAAATGCCAGCAAAGCGCTGATTGCCGTGATGAGTAACATATCCGTTTGTAATGTCGAAGGCTTATGAAACTCGGAAATTAGGGATGTTTTACTTGTCTGCGGGAAGCATCGTGACCTTTTACGAGAACTAATTAATTGCTCCAAATATGTTCTTTTGCTGACTACCACAAGTCTTTCGTGCTGCGGCTATGCATATAATTTATAATTTTAGTGTAGTTAGAAGAATATCTATTTTTATAATAACGAAAACGTATGCTATCTCCGTATACATGTTTTACCTTACCAGTGTAACTTAGTCCTTGTTGAAATCAAATTGTAATAAGACCTTTTAAACCGAGTGATAATTTATTATAAAATATTAGATTGGAAATATGTTTATGGGAAAGAGTTAAATGTTTCAAAGTTAAGAGTTAATCTTACAATTGAAGTTTTAATTGCTATATTTAATTTAACTTTATTTGAGATGATGCTGAATCAATCGGAGTAGTGTGTATTGAGCATCTCTTGCTTGCAAATTTTGGAAGCATACAGTTTGCAACTCATGCTTAGTGATAAATCAGAATTTAGGATGCGTGAATACAAATATGTGAGATTCCGAGAAGAATTTCCAATAATGTATAGCCTATTTTCGTCAAGTGCTATGTTACATAAAAATGACATTGACCAAAAAAGACGCATCTCAGCAGGTCACTATGCATGAGTTGCAGTGATCTCGTATTAGGCTTCGGATCATAGAATCTCGGAATTCAATTGATATTTTCCCATGCTATTAGATTATTGTTGTTCGTTAAAGTATCGTACTTGCTTTCGTGGCCCTTTTAGCAGTGATATTTAATTACTTTTTAAAATAAAACTTATTCTGAATTCGATTAATTTTTCACCAAATATTTTTTTTAAAAAAATAGTATACACTTATTAACACCTCCCCCTCAAATTTGATCTTTATTCAAAAATTCTCTGCCAACATCAATGATCCGGAGGGGTTTTTAATTAATGTCTCGGCTCTGTGGATGACCCGAGGAAATGATATTGAGAATTACATGTCTTCAAATTATATACTATGTAAGGTTGAATAGCCTCTAGTGTCATTCTCGTTTTCTGCCTATTCTCAGTTCTAACTACGAGACTCCTTCAAAATGTCCCTGTTATATTTTCCAAACGGTTGTAAATCTGACTGCTATAAAAATCAATCATCCGTTGCGTAGCATTTGGGATTTATTTACATTGAGGCTCTATTTTGTGCGATTTCTATTCGATGCATGTAATTTGTTCAGTAACAAGCGGTACCAGCGGCTTTATAGTTAAAACGCACCCAGGCTTTGCGATTTCAAATAGACTCACGAAATGTAATTGATAGATCGTTTACCTCGTGCGCTGGAAACTGGCAAGTGCGCATACATATTCGAACACTGCAGTTTGAAACGACTTGCATATTTCTCCTTTTGAAGTACGCGAATCGATGCTTAGTGTAGCTTAGCAACAAGTTAAAATCGAAGAGCTTGGAGTAACCTTGCAGTTTAAAATTAAGAATTCGATCGAGTGTCTTGTATAATTTTGATTTGTAAATCAACATCTATAATTAAATATTGATTTTGAATATTTTAGTAAAATTTTATGCATTAGACCCATATTAATAAGAAATTGTTGTTGCATCTTCTCAATTTTTGTATCATGAATTCGTATTTCGGGAGAAATTGAATCTTTTGGGAACATTTTCGTTGATTAAATATGGTAATAATGATTGTTATTAACTCCTCTTAATATCTTTTATTTGAACTTTCAAAGCAAAACGTTACGCGAATTTATTTGTCACTGTTAATCCCACGCTTCTTTGTCAGTGTTATGTTTAAGCTTCGCTAACTGTAGACGCTGTCGAACTTCGAAAAAATTTTACGTTTAAGGGCAATATTAGAATTAAGCTCCATATCTGTTCTAGACAAACACACAATGATGGTTTGACTGAGTTTAGATTTTATGATATTTATTGTATAGCGGAATAGTTATGGCTTTGCAAAATTCAGATTTATAAATTTACTTTTACAGAGGTTTGTAACGTATATGAAAACTTAGGAAAGCTAGATTAACGATTGAGATGCTTATTATAAATTTCGTATTTTTTCGAAGAAAGGAAAAACCTGAGAATTAATAAAGTTCGTACTGAATCGAAAACTCAAACGAAAGTTATCATATCACTTATTTCTATAATTTCATTGAAATTTGCTTCACAATTTTAAATACAATTGATTATATTAATCAATAAAGTAGATGAATTGTACTAACATCATTAATGGCGAGTATTTTTTTTTTTTTTCCTTTTTATAGCACTTCTTAAATTAAAGACTATATATATCTGTAAAATTTTAAGAATTTTTCCTGTTGTATTTTTCTACAGACGTTAATATCTCATTAATGATCTTATTATATATTTCTCCCTTCTTTTTGGCTTGTAAAATATGTGGAAAACTGCAAGTATATACTTTTTTTCCGATGATTTCCTTAATAAGAAATTAGTTAAAAATGTTTTGCAAGTAAAATTTTTCTGAGAATTTTATCAAATGATTTTTTTTTTTGTAATTGCTGCTTGCCCCCTCCCGTGTATTGCATTCAATAAGTCACTTAATATCCATATGATACAATTAAATGTTCATGGAACAAGTAATTGTATATTAACCCGTTACATAAAGTAACGCCTGCCATGATCACATTATCAATTTTGCAGATATTCATGTGAAAAAAGTATGGATTGAATGCAGTAAACGAAAAAATAATAGAATAAAAAATTCAGTAGAGATTAAATTGGATGAAGTTTGCAAACAATTGAACTGTTATAACCTTGAGCATCTACAATTTCGTCAGTTTCTTTGTTGTGAATTACTCGAAACACTAATTTTTCCCTGATATTTGCCTTTAATCGCTGAAATATATAAATTTTTATTACCAAGTCCGATTTAAAATTTGGGGATTTTCTTATTATTCAGTTACCTAAGATTTTTACATAGCATTTACGTTTTATCGAATAAGCTAAGTGAAACTTTTTTTTTGTCAAGGTTTTCATTTTTCTCTTATTATCTTATAGGTAAAAAAAAAAGTTTTTGAGTAAGCCTTTCTTTTCAATTGTTTTCTTACAAGGAAAAAATGCCTTTTGTTGAAAAAGTTTTGTTTGGAGCATTGGTATTTGAAGATGACAAGAAAAAAAGGAAAGAAAAAAAATCACTATCTGTCGATTTTAGCTTATACGTAATTAAGAATGGATTTTAAAATTATCTTGTTGATGGGGTTGGATCTTATCTAATCCGAACTATTAATATGTATTTTTCTTTTTAAATGCAATTTTAAGTAATGCAAAGTTCAAATCCTTTTTCTTTATTCTAAAATTGAATCTAAAAACATACAAACTAATCTCGATCCATTGTTTTTTTTTTCATCTAGCTCTTTCTTCAGCAAAAACAGAATTTAAATTAAGCCATTTATTAAATCACCATATCTTTATTGATGTCAGGTGTTTTGTTTTCTTTAATACGCGAGTTGAAAATAACACAAAATTTGATTAGATATCAACACGTCTGTGGATAAGGATTTTGAAAACTTTTCAAACAAATGATTTACTGTGAAACTCGAATTTAAATACGTTTCTTTCTAGTTTTCTGTTTAAGTTGAAAATTTTTGGCATGTCATATGAAAATAATACGGAAGATATTTTTTAATAAAATTAAGCGAAACAATTTCGGTATGGAAGGTGATTTTTTGTTCTGTCCAGGTTTTTAGCATTTCTAATTAACTTTTTTTGAAATGTTTTTCATCGTTGAAAATTCGTGGGTGGAATAAGGACCTTTTTTGGGCTTGCAGATTTGAAACTTCAAACACTTAAAATGGTTAATAGTAGTAATAATGAAGCCTCCAGATATACAAACTATCATGCTTTTATTAATTCTTACGCTGTGATGACATTTTAGCATGGTGCGATATATTTCGGCTATCATACTAAGCTGTTACAATTACAAATTTAGAAATTAAACAAATTAAAGTTACGAATCTAGTAGCGAAATCACTTTTCGAGAAAGAAAATTGAAATCTAATAATTCTGAGAAAAAAAAAGTTCAACTTTTTTTTTCTATGTTTATAAATCACAATTCCTACAGTACATTAATTTAAAACATAACTCGCATATTGCATGTCAGGTGAAACAGCGGTTCGTGTATAAGGAACATAGAACTGTAATATTACCAACTTTTTTTTGAGGATAAATTTATTTATTCTTACGTTTTGCAAATATCTAAATCCATCTGCAATCTAACCTTTAGATATTACCAGCTTCAGCTGTAAAACAGGAAAAAAAACCAAGGTTGCTTGAGAGAATTTTCCGTATCCACAGTCTTAGACATTTTTTTTATCTCTCAGTGTATTATGATTATCCTTTGTCACCATTTTCGTTTGTTGAGCTTTTGTATTTACAATACGCTGTTTTTTCTTAAAACTTCTTTTCCAAGAAGAGTGCTGCTTGCGAGATAGCACCCAGCGATGTTAGAAATTGTTTGATTGTGGGAAAATTTCACGAGATGAAATTCGAAAATTAATTATAAAGGAAAATGAAGAAATAATTCATGATAAATAAATTGTTTTAAAGATCATTGTTGTTAATTTATTTTAAGATAGTTTCTTTTATAAATTTTTGCAACCCATATATTATTTTATACTATCTTGGACTATTATTCTAAGTACAATACGGGCGGGATAAAATAACTAACTTGGGAGGAGGGGTTTAAAAAAACACATGTATCAAGTAAACACAATTTCTAAATGAATATAACATTTTTTGTACCAAATGTTTTGTCATCTCTTCAGAATAAAATGCAGGAAATTGAAACTTACACAACTTTTTGAAAAGCGCGGCAGGATATCTACAGACGGATATACCATATTAATTTTATTTTATCTAGAATTCGAAGTATAAAAAGTATTGTTATTCCAAGATGTTGTGGAGATTTTACGATATAGACTCCCCCCCCCCCCCACATATTATTTTGGAGAATTATGTATCTATAAGAACTTGATGGTTCAAATATCGAACTAGATCGAGAAATAAAATTCGGCACGAATTCGTTATACCATAACGTGGATCAGTATCTTATTTTCAACAAAATCTATTAAAAATGTTTTTTTTTTTTTTTTTTTTTTGTCTGCCTTATGTTCATTATGATGTCATTTGATTGTTACACGAGCATTAAAAGGAGAAAAAAAAATTATCATTCTGCTCGAAGTAAAAACAGGAGAGTAGAATAATCTTTATCTTTACACATGTATTTATTGTAACTTAAAATTTTTAACGAACTCATTTAATATTCAGCTGCAGTCATCTAAATACTTATAAACAAGAATAAAGAACTTAGAAAAATAACTGAGAAATTTATTAACTAAAATTAATTAAAAATTATAATTCCTGTATTAAAAGTAATAAAGTCAAAAATGTATAATTTTTATTAATCGATTATTTAACTGTTCTAAATAATTTTAAAAAGTGTAACACAGTCTAAGATTTTTACGCTATAAAATCTCTACTAGCCATTACTCTCAATACATGTATTTTAACAATTTAGATGCCTTCTGTCTTTAAGAGAACCTTAATATCTAAACAAACATGTATCGGAAAAATCTTAAAATAGAAGACAAAAATGGGAAATTAAGAAGATTTTTCAAATTAAATATCTATATATATCTGTCGTTAGTGGAAAGCAAATGGCAATTTTAACTCTTCAAAAAGTGTGCTGTTTTATTATTTGATTTAAAATATAAAAGCTTGTTTCTTTAAGAATTTGAGAACTGTTTATTCTGTAAATCAAAGAAACTCGTTTCTAAGTGACGTCACTATCATATCGATTTGTGGAAATTTGATCGAAGCTAGATGTATGCTCACTGTGTAATAAAATCTTCAATATAAATGTCGCTTTTCATAACA
The DNA here is from genome assembly GCA_026543055.1 of Argiope trifasciata. Taxonomy (NCBI): domain Eukaryota; kingdom Metazoa; phylum Arthropoda; class Arachnida; order Araneae; family Araneidae; genus Argiope; species Argiope trifasciata. Next base: position 1,807,679 of record JAPMOQ010013963.1, read on the forward strand.
GCGCTTGCACATTCTTGTTTGAAACATATCTTGAGTTTTTGTGTATGTATGATGTTGTGATCGATTTTAGGTCTTGTATATATTTGTAACTAGCCGCCTTTGGCGACCAGATGGTTCGCCATGAGTAATGCGCTCTAAAATTTTCAATTAAATCACATATTCATTAGCCAAAATTTAAGAAATAGTTAAAGTTAAAAGATTCAGTTATTAGTAGTTAAAGAGTCGGTAACATTATTCGGAAGAACTTTTTGAGTTTAATGCTCTAATAATTTATCGATTATGCTTCCAAAATATTAAAAATGTTTTTTTCGGTGATATTGCCAAAATGTTAAATATGTTTTTTAAAGAAAGCGGAAAAGGGAAAAAATTATTGAATTAATAATACAGATATTGCAAACGATTATAGAAATATGCCATTAAGTAGGGATTTCAATGTATATCCTGTCTAAATTCAATCAGGTTTACTGTAAATAAAGATAATATATGGAATTAATGATACAGATATTGCAAACGATCATAGAAACCTTTGCTTCGCATTTATTTATTTTTTTTTTAAATATCACATTTATATATATATTTTTTTATTTTATCCAGTCACGTGCTAAAAGTTGCATATCTTTAGATTTGATTTGCGATGATAGTTGTTTTTTTATTTGAACTTCCGGCTTTGTTTTATTTTATTTTATCCAGTCACGTGCTAAAAACACATGGTAAAAATATTTCTGTAAAAATTTGTTAAAAATAGAAGCTTGAGTTATACATTAAAACACTGATACCATTAGAAAGCTAATTTTTTTTTTATCTTTAAATTGATGTTAAAATCTTGTTTGTCCGATAATATTTTCGGAAGTTAGAGCGGTAAAACGTTGAAATTTCGCTTAAATTTTAATTAATTCAAATTATAATTAAAAATTCGAAAAAAGGGCTCCGAGGTGCACATTCCCGACCTCCAAGGTATACATGTACCAAATTTGGTAGCTGTAGGTCCAACGGTCTGGCCTGTAGAGCGCCAACACACACGCACACAAACACACACATTGAGCTTTATTATAAGCACAGATATAGATAATAGTTTGTATTTGCTATTTCCAACAGTTTTCATAAATTCGTTTCCCCGTAATTGTAGTTAATCTTATGAGGTAATTGAGCTGCAGTTTTCAGAGTTGATTGTCTTTTCCTTGTTGCAACGATTTTATGGTGTTTTTTTACATTTATATTAGCTGATTACTTCCTGTACAATAATTGATTTGTTTGTACTGCGAAAAGATTTGATGATGTTACTGTTTTATATATCAGTTATCAAATCGACATTTTGTGCAATTTTACCAAACATTTCGTGAAAGTTTTTTAAACTCTTGAGGCAAAATTTCGTTCGAGCTTTACCTTAAATTCTTCGGCATTTTTATTTTCGCATCAGCATAATTTAATGAGGTGGTTTTTGTGAAAAAGCATCTTTAATTTTTATGAGTTTGTTACTTAAATTGTAATTTTATTAATAGCTTAACATAATTGCCATGCATTTAAAAAAAATGCAGATTTGTATCTACTATTATTTTCGTTCCGTGTTCAAAAAATTCTCTACGTACTGATTTGCTATGTTGTATTGTAGTTTTTGTTTACTATAAGATGCATGAATTTTCTGCCTGGATGACACTCCGTAGTAGGAATGTTTATTCCATCCAAAATATCCATCCGTTTGGAGGCTGAAAATGTACAAGTGCTCCATGCCATGTTTTCCCCCGAGCTGCTGTGATTCAATTCCTTAAAGTTTTCAAAATTTCATGCATGTATTTGACACTTCAAAAAATGCCCAAGAGATAATGCAGCATTGTGTTCGATGTCATGATTATATCTTTGCATACAATTTCTCTTAAATCGTCTGGATTTTACCTTTGAACAGGAAATTTGATTCGATTTTTTTTGTTGTTATTTATGATTGGCATGGTCACCTTGATTTTGTAATGAAACATTTCTTTTCAAAATCTATTTGGTTAGATATATCACATAAATAGTTAACTCGTATATTGTGCAACATGTTTTATGCTGTGAAAACAGTTTCCCCTGTTGGCTGCAGTTATTTAAAATTTACCTCAAGCAGTTGATAAAAATTCATGAAAGCAGCTGAGAGCGTATTCAGTTGTTTATGCAATCACAACAGAAAATGAAATGTACACGTACTCTCTTTTCCTCCCACAAATTCGCTCTAAGCTAAATAAAAGCAACAAATCAGAAAATGAGCTCGAGTCGCTCATTTTTATTAGGATATCTGAGCGACTAAAGTTTCCGTTTAATCAATAATGCTTTTAAAATAGAGCCGATAATTGATTGTGAAAGCATCTGAATATATTGATCTGTCTTCAAACGATAACATTTCTTTTTCTTTGCTTTTTTTTTTTTTTTTTTTTTTTTTTTTTATAATTTAGCTGTTAACTTTGAAACACAAAAAAATAAAATTGACTTATATTTGCTTGGAACATAGAAAACTCTGTAAAGATAGCAAATATATTTTCTATTTTAACATATTTGAAAGATGTGCGTAATTCTATTTGTATGGATAACTTTAAATAGGCTTCTATACACGTTCTTTGTGCATCTGCTTTTTTTTCATGTTCAGCGTCTTAATATTTTGTGTATATAGTTGATAGTTGTCGTGACCTTGCAATCATGCAATAAATGATTCTGAAATGATTACATTTTTCATTTGTCTTTTATTTGGGAAGGATTTACTGTGTACACATTTTTCAAAGAATCAAATAAACTGTACCTTATTTATGAAAATATGTTTACTAGTAGGCCGAGATATGCATTGTTTTCATATACTATTTATATGAATTTCGTATCGAACGGTACAATCAATGCAAGTTTTATTTCTAATTTTGCTTTTAATTGTTATTTTGAAAGAAAATTTGATTTAAAAAAAAAATGTATATATGAAATTAAGTATCAAGTACTTCTTTGTCACACGACACGAAATTATTGATGGCATTTTTTAGGAATTTAAAAAGCCTTTTTAAAATGATTTTTTTTAAAGCAGTGAAACATTGTATTCAATATATATATATATATATATATATATATATATATATATATATATATATAATATAAAATGTATTTTATGCTTTCCATTGACTTAGTTGGAAATTTTTTTTGCCTTAGTTGTAAACCTTTAAGTAATGAATTCACTATTAATTAAACGTAAAATTCATTTGACCATTTCGGGAACAATTATTTCTGGCAACAAGCCATAAATAATTACAGAATTTCTTTTTTGACAGATTTGCCTGCAATATCAAATTTATCTCCCTTCCCCCTCAATAGTTAGAAACCTAAAAATTCAGAAACACTATTTGTTCAGATATTTAATAGAGAATAAGTTAAAAGATTTTTTCTTCTATGAACTCGCACTTTTCCTCTAACAATATACGAAAACCAACCTAATTGGGGAAAATATGAACATCCTTCTCAGATAAGAGATAAACAAAGATACAAATTATTCATTACAAAATCTTCAGTGATACGAAATTTCCTCTTAAATAATTGCTTCGATGTACTCTGAAAAACTGAAACTAAACAGAAAAAAAATTTCACACTTTCATCGAAACACTCATTTTCTAAGTGCGTCCTAGCTCTCTAATATTTGTTTTAACCATATTTCATTTCTTTGTAATTGAAACACGTAGATTTTTCAAAAATAAAACTTAATAAACTGTAAATAATGTGTAATTTTTTCTTTAATTTAAGCTTTCTTATGCTACGATTCAACTTCATGTCATAATTCTATTGGTTAGTTGAATAAGTTCTCGCTGTTTTCCAACAGATGGTGTTACCGGAACTGATTGCGTTAGCTTATGATAGTGACTAAACTATTTACAGGTACTAAAAGAATGCTTGAAATTCAGTGTATGTTATTTCGCGGAAGTGCAAACAACTGTATTTTTCACTGCGTCGAATTTCGTGCCGAAAAAAGAGTATTTGTGGGAAATTTTATTGCATTATATTATTAAAAAAAAAAAAATGCTGTTGAAGCTCACAGAATTTTTGTGTTGAGACTTACGATGACCATGCTATGTCTGAAACAACTTGTAGAGACTGATTTAGACGCTTTAAAAATAACGATTTTGATTTTGAAGATAAAGAATTCTCTCGGGACCGAACATTAGCGGTTTATAATTAGAGGCCACAAACTCCGATATATTTTGAGGTCCCTTCGCTGTTAACTCTTTCGTTGGTAAAAAAGTACCAAGATACACTTATTTCAGTTTTAATTTTATGTTAAAGTTTATTTTGTGATATCGTTATATATGGAAACGTCATTCCTAATGCATTTATAGTTTTTATTTGTACAGATATTCTGCCTTTTATCGACCCATTTTATTTACTAAATCAATTTGTATTGTTTCTAGACCAATGAATCTTGTACTTTATTATATACATATAATGAGAAGAATTGAATTTTTTAGAGATTTTCATTTTTCATGATTTCAAGAAAATAGTTCAATTTTTATATCGATTCTTTGTCCAAACACTGATAAGCATGCTGTAGCATCCGAATAGGAAAGAGGGACGATGAGAAAGTATTCTGAAGTTTAAGAAAAGAGTCTGCAGACTTAATGTTTCGATTCTGCTAGAATTTTACTTAACACTCTTTTTCATTAACATTTTTATTAGTGAATTAACACTTTCTTTAAAGAAAAGGATGAAAATTCTGTAAATCAGACCAAAGGAGGGACTTAAACTATTAAATTTACTTTTTACTTAGTACTATGATACACGTCCAAGTAGATTTTGAAGCCCTGTGTACCTCGAGGTGCGAGGTGACCGCCTCCAACCGCCTGTGCTTCTTCAATTTTCTTCGGTGCCAGTGGCGGATCTCCATCCGCCACTGGCACCGAAGAAGATTGAAGATGAACAATTGGAAGCATTACTTCATGTGCTACGAGTGACAAATGCTAGCTGAGTTTACAGACTCATTAGAAGTTGATCACCCAACAGTTTCGAAACGTTTGAAAGCATTAGAAATGATTCAAAATCAAGGTCATTGATTGCCGTACGAGTTGAAGCCGAGAGACGTCGAGTGGCGTCTTTTCGCTTGTGAACAATTGCCCCTAAAGCAGAAAAGGAAAGGATTTTTGCATTGTATCGTAATTGACGTGGAAAAATGGATGCACTACGATAACTCAAAGCGTTGAAATTTTTGGAATAAACCCAGACATGCATCAACATCTTCAGCAAAGCCGGATATTCGTGGTTTCAAGCTTCTGCTCTGCATTTGGTGGGATCTCCTGAGTTTAGTTTATTATGAGCTGCTCAAATCGCTATCTCGGGAGATCGCTACAGACTACAAGTGGAGCGATTAAGCCGAGCATTGAAGCTAAAATGGCCGCTATACTAGCAGAGACACGACAAGGTCACGCTCGGTCACATGTTGCAAAACTGGTTAAAAAAAAGAACGGTTAAGTGAGAAGTCTTACCCTACCCGCCATATCCACTGGACATTGTTCCCTCCGACTACCACTTGTTCCTGTCGATGGCACATAGTTTTTCCATTCCTATGAAGATGCCAAAAATTGGGTCGACTCTTGGATACCCTCAAAAGGCGTGTCGTTTTTTCGACATAGAATTCAAATGCTCCAGAAAGTAGGGGAAAGTAGTGGCTAGCGATGGACAATACTTTCAGTAACATGCTTTTTAATGATTTTTAAAAAAAATAAAGCATTAATTTTTACTAGAAAACAGCGAAAACTTATTCAACATCCCAATATTTGTTTACCCGTGAGATAGCAGAAATCAAGCGATCTCATTGGATTTTGAAAACCTTATGCTGTTTCTTACACCATCTTTAGATAAAAAGTATCAGTGAAAATGTAATAAATTAAAATATTAAACTAATCATCAAAACATTTTTTTTTATTTGTTGTTTTCAAAAACGTGTTCGATTTTTACTTCTCACGCATTCTTGCAATAGCTTCATTAAAACTATTGATGGAATCTGCGAAGATACATTGTACATAATTCAAAATAATAATGATAGTGATTAAGGTTACTTTATGGAAACTTTTTCTTTTTAAATAACAGCATTTTCATAATCATTAATGTAGAATATAAATAACATTTAATTCAAAAAATGAAATGACCCAGAATGAATATACTATTAATACATGAAATATAAAAATAAAGGAAGAGAAAATATAAAGTGCAAATTGTGAAACATATTTTTAAGACATGAAAATAAATCAAGATAGTTATTGTTATTTGCATTTATCTAAAAATACATGTAATGAATACATGTTATGCGGCATAAATAATTAAATTGTAAACGATGCACAGGCATTATATGTTCGAGGATTTCTAAGCACATTTTTAAATAGACAAGTGGATGATAATCAGATATCAGATATAGTTTTTGAGTATTTTACTACTTTATGATTAATATTTAACTGGAAACGAATTTGTAAACTCATTTCAAATCATTATGATCCATATAAATTAATCAAACACTGGGATGGAAGCTGAATGAATTGAAAGCAGAAGTACCCTTCTTATTCAAAATGACATTCCGTTATACATTAAATGCATGATAGAAAAACAATTCCCCTTTTGGTCCGAAAGTTAGTTGCAGATTGCAAATGTTTATAACTAATTTTTAAAAATATGAACTCTCTCAAATGAGTTAGGGTAAGCTGAGCGGGGGTGGATGAATAGGTCTTGGTGTTTTTTATGTCGCGAACTTAATTCTAACGTTCAAGCCAGAATTTGTGGTCTCAGTATATACAGTTAATTTGGAATGGAGAGGGATTTTTGAAGTTATGAACAGATTAAAATTCAAATCGGTGAGAGAAAATAACTTACCGTGGATATGTAAAACACGATGAATGCATGTTATATTTGGTCATCAACAGCTGTGTTAGTTGATTAAAATTCTATACTCTAATTTTTTGACAAATTATGCATTTTATATGGAATATTGAAAAGTAAATCCTCATCATAGTTCTCAGAAAACTCTACAATAATACTTTTAAAATTTATATACTGAAGATTTTTAAAATAATATGACAGATGCTACAGTCATGAAGATTGATAAGGAAGGAAGAGATAATTCTTTTTTACTACTTGAGATCTAATTCTGCAACATCTCATATAATTATCTGAGATACTTTCATTTTAAATATAAATATATAATTTCAGGATTAAACTATCGTTGTAATAATGAATTAGAATTAATATACAATTAGACGCATGTAAAGCCTATAAATAATTCATATTAAGCGCTCTGGTATTGAAAAAAAAAAACTTTTAGTAATTGTATAATAAATAGCTTATTGGGAAATATTATAGAATAGAAGTTTTCATAAACCGCCAGATTTTATTTGATTGTTCGTTGTAGCGGACTTAGCCAAATTAAGAGTTAGGGGGGAAAAAGTGTTTCAAGAAAAACATCCATATTATTTTGTAGATTAGCAAATTATTGAATCGTTTAACCCTTAATTTGGCTAAGTCCGCTACAACGAACAATCAAATAAATAAAATCTGGCGGGTTTATGAAAACTTCTATACGGCTTAAATATCTAACAAAAACTTTAAAATATATTTCTATTACGGTAAAAAAAAAATTAAAAAAATCTTATTTTGCAACATTGTAAACGAACAGAAATTAAAAAATATTTGAAAAAACATCTTGTCAAATTAAGGGTTAATCGCATCATTTAAATCGTTTAATAATCGTGAGTGAACAAATGTTTTATGCCATTTCAAGTTATTTAGTGATAGCAAGTTCTTTATTATATTGGAAGAGAATTTGTTCCAATTTTCTGTTTTATTCTATTTATGCATTACAATATGTGTGTGTGTTTTAATGCTGATTTACATTATTATTAGGGACGGTTATATTGTAGGTAGAAAGACAATTAAAAAAAAAAATTAAATTATGAAGGCGAACAGTATTTTTTAATTTATCAACTTGACCAAAACAATTTTGGGCATTTTTTTTCTCTTCATTCTTTACTGCCCACTACTGTAGAACTTGAAAATATGTGTATTATATTTTATAATTACATCTTTAGATGGAATGAAAGAAAAAAGTGATGAAACGGAAATTTCACGCTTATTTTATATCTTGTTATACAAAGAGAACAAGAAGAGGTCACTTTTTCATTATAATTGGTCTAATAAGAAAATCGAATTATGTTTTGAATGCACTTTTTCTCAGCAAAAGTAACACACTCACAACTGCAACAAACTACTGCTACTGGCAAACCTTTCATTCACAACATGTACAAAACACCGAGGTTGAATAATTTCAAAGGAAGTGCTTGTAAATATCTACTAATTCTGGCCACTGCCACTAAATAATGATTAAATGAGTCCCAATCCACAATTCAGTGAAATAGCAATAGTAAAATTTAGTACCCAATTAATGTATCAATACTTAAAACACCTAACATGACTTCCTATTCTTTAAAGTTCGTTGCCTTTATAAAAGCTGCATTTTTAAAAGCATTTTCTTTGTGGTAAAGTATATGCATTCTAAAATTTATCAGTAATTATAACTGTATTATTTGACCATTTCTCCTGGAGATTTAGAAACTCCTACAATATTACGAAACACATGTTTTTTGTTTTAAAAAAGTATAAATTCCGTTGTAAAACGGCTCCATCCTTCCTTTTAAACAAAGATGAATTTAGGCATCAAAAAAAATTTATTAATCTTTTCATCACACGTCCATTTTTGATATTTTTTCCCCCCTTTCATCTGCTATCCTTTCTCTTAGATATTTTACATGCTTTCTTTTAATATTCATCTCGTTTACCTGAAATCTAGCTAGCTCTTAATACTTATTTTGTGTTGAAAAACATTGAAATCCTAAAATATATTAAGAAAAAGGAATAAAAAAGTTTTTAATTTTGCTCTAGGATTTATCGATTATATTTCTGTTTCTGTTAATCATATCAAATACTATCTTCTGCAAAGTTATCAAGGCATGCATTCATTTAAAAACTGATCTTCAGATTCTTTTATGCATTTAGGTCAATATGTATTAGTAATTAAAATGTGTTTAAGTACGACCTTCTTTTTCCTTTTCTCTCTCTCTCTCCCTCCTCTTTTCTTTTCAGTAGAGCTCGTGGAACACAGTGAGAGAATAAATCGATTTTGTCGACGGACAAAGAGACTCGGATTTCCTTTTTGTGCCTTGAAAAAAATGTCCATCACATGATCATTCTTAAACGTGTTTTTATTTTCAATTTTCTTTCCATTTGTGTGCTTTCATGTATGATGATATTAAAAACATGTATCAGGTACGTTAGAGTGATGGAAAAAATGTTGTACAAATTCAGTTGATCAACCATAACTAATTTATGCAAAATCTAGAAACACTCTGATTTTCGAAATATGAAGTATAGAGATATAAACTGTGCTTTTTTTATAACGAAGACTGAAATTTTTGTGATAGTTTAAAATTTAACAGGTTTTTTTTTTCTCTGCCAGCTGTGAAATTCATTAATAGCTGTGTGAATTGATAATTTCAACATGCCATAAACAGCTTGCTTAATAAATTGGTACGGTTGCTTAATCCACGATACAATTGTTCAAACCTGATAAAACTGGCCTTTTTTAAATGATTCATTCGGAAACTATGTGTGCATGAGAAAGAAAGTTATGTGTATGCCATAATTATTTGTTGTTCTTGGCAAGGCAGACGTAATAAATCAAACAATTCTTTCTAGCCACGCATCTGTGATCTGATTTCGCGAAACTTCAGCTACAAATTATGCCTGTCAGATTTATGAATGCTATTCATGAAACGTTCTGAGCAGTTTTAGGAATAATATTCATAAAAATGAATGTATGTTGTTGGTGAATAGTTTTACATTTTGAGTAAATTTAATTTTTTCAATGGTTTAATATATTTCAATTAATGAATTAGTCATAAGAAATGTGAATAACTGTACTAATTCATTATTTGAAATCTCAGATACAAGTGCTTTTCTTATTAGCCTTTGAAAGTTAAAATATTTTTGCTCCTGGTAAAGTGTGAATTAATACATTTGATCCGAATTTAGAAATTTTAAGTGTGGGGGGAGGGCTTGAAGATACACATTCAGTATTCAACAATAAATGGATTTTAAATACATAATTTTATCGTATTTTCATGACTTGAATTTCTGAATGAATTCTGTATTCTTATTTGATCTATTATGCAAAATAACGAAATTTTACAGTTGCAATAATAAATATATAAGAATTTTTATATAATCTTAAGCTATTTTTTAAAGAAAACGATCTCATTAGTTTCTTGCTTTTGGTAATTTTTAATGCTGGGAAGATGTTCATTTAACATTTGCACGGCTTTCGTCAAATCAAACTGTTTTCAGCGTTACGGTTGCCAAACGATACGAAGGCATTTCTGAAAATGTTTCGTGACCGAGAAGTTGTACAAATATTAGGAAGGAAACTCAATTCATTCTATATAAGGAAGTTATCTCTATCGGTGCATCTTTACTTATATATAAATAGTTTGACAAGTTTTATAGGTACAGTATGAGACAGCATTATGACTGGGTAAATTTAGTAGTATGTAAATTATTACAAACACAATGAATTATTATCCGTCGTGCATCGTTTATTCTAAGAACCATAATTACCTTTTAACATTAGAAAATTTTATCATATTCAACGACAGACAAACATTCGAATATTATTAATGTTTTAGAAGAGAGAACGAGAAGAGGGAGGTTGGTATCTGAATATTTTTGTTTAGTTTAAAATGTGTGACAGAGAAGAAGTTAATTTTTTCAGCAAACGTTAATTTACGCACATCGAAAGTAATTAATATAGTTAATGATATTTTTTTAGAACATTTGCTGGAAATTACTTATTAGAGTTATGAAAGTAGTTATACCTGATTGAAAATTCAATAAGCAAAGCCAGTAAAAAATACGAAATAATATGCTTCCATAGAATATTAAGTAAAAATTGAACAATTTAAATGTAATTGCAAGCAAAGCAAGAATATTTACTGTTACATTGTCTTCTAACACCAGCATCTTTCCTCGAAAAAAAATGAATTTTTATAGTCTATATGTCAAACCACAATTTAAATTACTAGAAAAAAAATTAAATCATTGATATTTTGGAAAGGTCATGAATTGTAAAATTGTGCAAGTGAAGCTCTGCTGAATACGAAAGAAGGGGTGACGAAAAGAAAAGAAACATAAGCGAGTGAGACAATTAGAACGACATGGAAACCTTTGAAATTCTAGTAAAAATAGTTGTTCCAATTTCCGCCACTGAGTTGTGGGATTTTTTAAATTAGGCCGCAAAAAAATTAAATTACTTACCCATCATTAAGAGCATTTTTCTTCCCTTTCTTTTTTCGTTCCACCCCTTTTAGTATAAATGGACATAATGTTATATACTAATAATTTATTTCGAGAACTGTTTTTTTTTGTTTATTTAAATTGTTTCTTTAAAAATATACACCGTAATTACATACCAAAGACATTGCAGTCTAGCAACCGGGAAGTTATAATGATTTATATCAGGATTTAAGAAAATATGGAGACAAAAATCAATAACAGCTCTATACAATGGATACCATTCTTTTTAATATGTTGTAAATAATGCGAAATGATTTACAATGTAATTACGTTTTTTAAATTTAAGGTGTTTCGTTAAAAATTTATGCCATGATTACTTAATTTAACCATGTATCTGTCATTAGCTTAACTTTTTAATATCAAAACAGTTGTGAATACTGTAAAATGTTGCGAAAGCATTTTGCAGCTTATTAAATATTCAATCATGGTTAAAAATTTTGTCAAAAAATAAATAGTAACGTCTCTGTCGATTTAAATATATATATATATATATATAATATTAGACATTCAATTGTCATTATAAGTTATAATTATATAATAAATGTCGAAGCCACACTACCATAGACTAAGGTACAGAACATATAATTTACCTTGGACATAAGATGGAGGTCGAATTTAATGTCCATGTATGCATTTTCTTAATTGTTCTACATACATGCAATATTTAAAAAAAAAAAAAAAAACATGCAAGAAATTTTTTAATGAAAATGGTGCCTTGAGAATTAAAGAACTCTAGTAATCCGCAATGGAGAATTTTATATCTTCCTGTTCAAGTGTTAAGACTTCCGGTTAAGAAAACGGATTTGGAGATTGGGGGAGGGGAGAGTTGTCTTCATTATTAAATTTACGACTTTAAACTAAAAAGTCTAATCGTATGGCGTCTAATTAAGTCGTACTAATTCCAATTTCCTTTTTATCTGCTGTGTACATATCAAACCATTTTTTAGCTTCTTGGTTTTTAATTTTCCAGCAAAGTGCCTGTTACGCCGAAACTCTAAAACACATATAATGAGTAAATAGATATAATGAGAGGACGAAATTGTGCGATGATCTCTTATAATCTAGATCCTTCGGGATTCACTAGTTGAATAAAAATGCTATGTTCCTATTAAGCAAATAAGACCATCTCAACAAAGTGGTGTAGTTACAATATTGCACAATTATTTTACTCAAACCTTTTATAAAATATTTACTTATACGATAGATTTTAAATTTTTTAAATATAAGTTTACGTGAGTTATTGATGTAATATTTGAAACAGGAAAAAGTCTCAAATCTATTACATTTTCCAAATTGTTCTTACTTTTTTTATAGATAAAGCGAGACAAAATATTTTTTTATATACAAATACAAAATAGACAAAATAATTTCGTTTTATATAGATAAAACGAGACAAAATTTTCATACTATAAAGCCATAAGATATAATTAAGACTATCACAAATAGAGATTTTTTTTTTTTTTTTTTTTTTTTTTTTTTGTGAGTGAACTCAAATGTTTGAATGGCAGAAACCAGCATTGTAAGATAAAGTAACACCTCCACACTTGTAAGATAAAGTATATATATATATGGTAACATAGTTGATAAAAGAATAATAATGAAAGTTGTAATAAATTTGATTCAAATTATATTTGACATAAGAATATTCAATTACTCTACTCAAATACTGAAAGCAGACTTAATATTTCATATATATTATTTAAAACATGTGCTCATCCGCACATGTGCACTAAGAACTAAATTTTATGAATATTAGAAGAGAAAGTCTTTTGTAGCTCACAACTTAACATTAATTCCGTAGACAGGCCTGAAATGCATAAGATTTTTCTATAAAACTAATTTACTGCTTCTTCCAGTGTATTATTTTGGCTATAAGAAAATGAATCATGTTTTAGTGTATAAGAGTTTTCTAATTTATATGTAAGTATAAGAAATAAGTAGGAGAGTAACTGTACTTTTTACTACTAATCTAGGAAATGTTCGGAAAAATTGTAAAATGTTTCTCTTTTTGCCATATAATTATTAATAAAGGTTTCACTGTATTATAATTCTTTAAATTCATCTTTCCATAAAGTTTCATTTCTTATTCTGAAATTTTCATATTTCTGAAAAATTAGAAATTTTTTAAAAATAAAAGTGAACCTGAAAACTTAATGAAATTGTTTGCAGGAGCAGTTATTTTTCCCATCAATAAAAAATAAATAAAATTGGTGGATTGGAGATTTTTAAATTTTATATTTGTAATGTAATTTCTTGAAATAGTTAGAAAGTTAAGAATTCTTTTTGATTAATTATTTCATAAATGAATCTAGGGAAAAAAATATTCTTCTACCCTACAGTTCTGCGAAATGTGTTTAAAAGTAATTCTCTCTCTCTTTTTAAAAAAAGCTTACATATTTTGTTAAATTATCCAAAAATATTATTTAAAATTTAGTTATAATTTTCCGATTAAAAAATGTAAAATTTCTAACATTGCGACTTGAATTGATATTCCAAAAATTTATTTGTCTGGTTTAGAAATATTTTATGTTGTATTTTTTTTTAATGTTGAATCACAGTTAATAGTATTACGAAACAAGAAGAAGGAGCATATATTAAATATCTTTTTAGGAGCATCTTAATGTCTTTCTTTGAATAATATTTATTATTTAAAAATTGAAGAGATCTTTAGCTTAAAAACCTCATTTACGATTATTAGGCTCTCTCCTTTCCAGCTATGGGACTAGATATTAGTTAAGTTTTCAGTATCAGTGAATCATATGTTTGAGTCTGTGGTGATATCTTAATAAGACAGATAACATCTACGGGAGATGAGCATGCTTTTGTCCTGTGGTTATGTTATCGGCCTTATAATCCAAAGGTCCCAGGTTCTATCGTGAGCCAACTCCGATTCCCACAATGGTGACCCGGATGTGATGAACCTTCACCTTCAAGCAACTGATGTGTGGCGCCATCTACCCGCAACCAAAGTCGTCAGACTCACTTGACGCAACAATTCACGCACGCTCGCCATAACGCTTGGCGAAACTAAAAAGCTCTACGCTCGCCAAACAAAATTGGGTACGGCGCAGTAGACACAGCAGCAACCTCTCACTCAACAGCCAATTAATCACCACTGAACAACAACGCATATCGTTCGTCTAACTCACTGGTGGGTGAGTCTGTGGTGATATCTTAATAAAACAGATAACATCTACGGGAGATGAGCATACTTTTGTCCTGTGGTTATGTTATCGGCCTTATAATCCAAAGGTCCCAGGTTCTATCCTGAACCAACATCAACTCCCACAAGACCATTTATATCAAAATCCACTAAACATATGGACATTGTACATGCCAGATCAGTTGCCTTGAGTCTCTTATTGATGTGCTTGAAAGTTAATCAAGTGAGGCACTGTGTCATTTGATTCATCCCATTAGCTATCATGTCTGGAATGTATCTAATAGGTAACATCATGAATTTTTTAATGTTTATCGTCTCAGTATGGATGTGATTTTCTGTAAAATTATGCATCACTTTTGGATGTTGTCTCTTTGTAGAATTTTTAAGTTCTGATGAATTGTGCATCTTAAATAATATTTTCAACTTGAATTAAATTTATAATATTTATGTGTTTATAGTTTTTATCTTGGTATTTAATAACTGAATATTTTTTTATTGTTCTTGGTATTGGAAATTTTCAAAAATCATTCTAGGTGATTGCTAACCAATGTACCAATTGCAGTTTATTATTTAATAATTTTTTAACATATTTCATAATGTGAGTTGGTTTGTGAAACTTGTTTAGAGAACTATTTATGGTGACACAATTTTGAATTATATTATATATATTTGTAATATATTATGAAATGACTTCATTGCAATAGACAAATAAAATATAATTTTCTGATTTTCTCTAAATGTTTCCAAGGTTTCACTGTTGTTTTTGTCTTTTTAATAAGTTCATAGATTTTCTGTTTCATTAATAAATGTATATTTTGATTTTTCAGTACAGTGCAATCGATACCAGTCCTTTGAGCAATTATGTTATGCACCCTTTTTGGAATCAAGTCGTTAAAGTAATCATCTTTTATTTTCTTAATTTAAATATTTCATATGTATTTCAGTTGATTAACATTTCTTAGTTGGTATCAGCTTCATCAATTTTTTTTTCTCAGAACATTGTCAGTATCAAAGAACAGTATTTGCTAAATTAATATTTTTAAAATAATGTTCTGTATTAAAATGTTAAATGTTTTCACTTCCATTTGCCATTTTATGTTCAAAGTCATTTTTATAATTTCATTTATAAAGTACATATATGCACAGAGAGAGGGAATATTATATGAAATACATTGTTTAGAAGTGTATATATATATATAAATAAAGTTTTGAGAATCAAACTATTTAGTACTGGTATTATTGTCATTGGTAGGTATTCCAGTGATTTCGAAATAATGTTGTGCTGTTATTCTGAATCTGGCATTATATTTGTATGATTAATACTAGTTTTCAAAATATAGTGAAAATTAAATTTCTAAAAATATGTATGCAATGCTCTAATCACACAACATTCTCTCATATCTATATCACTTAAAATTGAATCAATGCAATAAATGAATTAAATCTTACAGTAATCTATATATAAATCAGTGCAGTGGCTGTATGAAATCTGTGTCAGATGCAAGTTAAAGAATAAAATTTAAAACAACGTTAATGGATGAAATATAGAAATTTCAGTAAATGAAAATGTCAACATTAATGATCGCATTACCATCGATTACTAAAGATTATTATTAAAACTGTATTAATATGTTACAAATATGATGCTGCATTAAATGAAGTAATATGAATTATAAATAATTTGGTTCAGTTCATGAAAAGATACTTCATGTATGAATTACCTTTATGTGCAATAGGAACTTCATATTATGGTATCCATCAATAATATACCATCATGTGTATCCTACTTTTTTTATATCCCCCCACACACACATTTCTTTGATATCCGAATAAAACCTCCCTCTTTTTAAAATGCTAATATTAACGTCCTATTTTTTTAAACATTTTAAGCACGTTTTACACTAATTCTCTATATTTTCCTGCTTTGTGATTATCCATAAGATCTTTAATAATTAAGATAAAATATGACCAGATAGAATATAATTTTCAGTCATAGATGCTGCTTTGATTTCCATTCAATTCATAAATTAATTAAAAAATGCCCACTTACAGCTTTTTATTGCTCTGTTCAGGATATATTTTGTAAATGTACTAGGAAACAAAATCTTTATAAAATGCCTTGAAGAATTGCTTCATCAGGTTAGATTTTATATGTGGTAGATGAATTGTCTTATTTTCATCAATTATTGGTTCCTTGATAATATTTATTGTACTTGCAGTCAGGATATCTCTTAAAGGCCATTTCACTGTTTTTTTTTCGGTCATCAATACACCTCACTATGTCAAAAAAAAAAAAAAAAAAAAAAAAGTACTTTATAAACTGACTTTTTGATGTCCTAGTAAGATGTTAATCATTTGTAAATCAGCATAAATAGATCAATAACGTTCTTGCTTGAAGAACTTTTGCCAAATCATTTTTTTTAAAATCTTTCCAGAACTTATCATAAAAAGCATTGAATTTTCTTCATGATTTATTCCCAAGTAGAAAGTGTTCATAGTATTATTGTAATGTTTAAACTGTTTGTTAGTAAAGTAGGATATAATTTTCTTTTCCCTGGTTCTGTGAACTGTTATTTTAAAGTAAAACTTCAGACTGTTTTCTTCATTCCTTTAATTTAGATATTAAAAATTCAGAATTTTGATCTGGCACACCAAGTTTTTGTTTGAAATTATTGATTTGTAATATCTCTATTGCAGTATTTTATGTATATATATATAAAATAAAGGAGAATAAAAGTAAAATGTAAAATTTAAATCACCAGCATATATTATTGGTTGCAAATATAATAAAAATGTATTACAAAAATTTTATGAAATAATATTTTTGAAATCACCTGTCTCGAGGCACATTAATACCATTGAATCTCCTTTGGTTTAGGATTTATTGTTGCGATGTTTAATATTTGTTTTTACTACATGATAAATTTATTTAATCAAAAATGCCTTTTTATATTTATGTCTTGGAATTTCATGCTTAAATTGTTTGCTTAGTAATAATTATTGGTATTTTAAATATTACTTTGTTTTTGTGTTATTAAAGTTATTTCATTCAAATTAATTTTGTACTATACCTGATGTTAATAACGATTTTTTTTTCTTTTTTCAGTTGGTGCCAAAATGGCTTGCTCCAAATGTATTAACATTCACGGGATTTCTTCTAACTTTAGTAAATGCCATTCTGCTTGCAATATTTGACTATAATTTCTGCGCCTCCAGTGATTTAGATCAGACGACACCTCCAGTCCCAAGATGGGTTTGGTTAGTTTGTGCTGTGAACCACTTTCTTGCTCATACATTAGGTAAGATTGATAAACCTGTTTGTTTTTAATTATTTTAACATGTGGAATTTGAATATAATTGCTGATTTATATACTTACTAAAGAATAAATTTAATCATTTCAACTGTCTATATCTTTCAAAATTGAATATTTTGCTATTCATTTTGGAAAATGTTTGCTAAATTGGAATAATTATCTGAATTGATGTTGATAAAAATAAAGCCTGTTGTGCATTTTGAATACAATCATGCCAAAAATAATTTTTGTGTGGATATGTATGGGTTTTTAAAATTTGCTTGTGGAAAATGTAACTCATAAAATTAATTGAATTTTGTTATGCATTTAACTATTTTTTATGGTTTGTTCAAAAATATTCTGAGCAATAAAAATATGTCAATTAAAAAATAAATAAATTTAAGAACAAAAGTTACTTGTACAATTGAATTTTGAAATTCAATTCTTTATCTAAGAATATTTTTAGAGTTCTATTGAGAAACCTAATATTGTTTTTGGATTATTATCGTGCTCAGTTTAACATATAGAAAACTTCGAACAATGTGTTTCTTAAAACTATTATTTTATCAACTTTTACTAAATTGGAATAAAAAAAATATTCTGAAGTAATATGATGCTGGGACTTCCTGAATATCATGCTATTCGTTACAAAGAATGGACTAACTTGACAACTTGCTACCACTAGTGTTTATTACTAAACTTAATAATAAAATTGAGTGCAGTGTAAGGAAAAAATAGGAAATTATGTGGAACAATATAGTTCCACCAATTCCATGTGACATTACAATTTGTAATGTTTGACGTACTTTCTTTTTAAAGATGCCTTATATTTTTATCTATAGATTCTTGATAACACAAGAAAATCTGCACAAAAAAAAAGCAAAAAAGGTCTATTTACAGACAATATTTTACAGATACGTTGAATATTTATTGAATCTAGTTTAAAAAGTATTTAATCTAAAATTTCTGTTGTGTATCTGAAAAGGAACCACACACTTATTAGCTCTGATATAATGATACTTCATATTGACGTTACTGCAATTTTTGAAAAATTATCTTACAAATATCCATATTTTTCTCACTGTTTCTTCTTTTGTTCAAAGATTGGATTATTCATGTTAATTGTTCTTGGGGATATCGGTCATAGCAGTCGTAAGTTGTGGAGATTTCCTGGTTTGACATTATTTTTGCTTCAGTGTAAAGGCTAAAATTATGGGGGGGGGGAATGGTCAGTGGCCTTTAGAAATGAGTCAATATTTGTAAGCCCTTATTTAGTAAATTCATGTACAGCCTGATTTTATGCACTCTTGTGCCATCTTATTGAATCTGAAAATAATTAATCCTTTGCACTAGAGAGGTGACTCATGGTCACCATTAAAGACAGTGCATCATTTTGACGTTTTATTAATTTGTTTTTCAATTTTGATGACCAAAAATACCATTAGAGTGGCAAAAAAGCTGTAAATAAACTTTTCGGGTAAATTCAACTTGTAGATATTACATACTTTTCAAAACGGTAAACAAGCCCTTGTATTTTGCATCGAATTACTTTTCAAGTGCTAAGGATTAATATTCCAGTTTGTCTTTCCTTAAATTAGTGAATGATCCATAGAAGTGAGCAAACTTTATTGAATCTGCAAAGAATATTGGGCTGGCCATTAGGGTGGAACGAAAAAATCAAATTTTGAATTTTAATTTGGAATAGAGCGAGAAAGTTGCCTTTTAGTGTGGATAAAGTAAATTTATAAATATGAAAAATATTGGAGTAATTCTTGAGGTGCCGCAACGAAGTTAAAGTTTCTTAAAATTGAAATTTGTGCTACACTCTGAAAACTTTTTACGAAATAATCCGCTTCAGATTTTAAATTTGTAATAGCGCGGAAATGTTGCCTTCTGGTATGGTTAAGATAAATAAAAATATTAGAGTATATCTTGAGGTGCCGCAAGGCTGTTAAAAAATTTTAAAAGCACACTTTTTTGCAACTTTTTAAGAATTTTTGCGTGCCTCGATTTCGAAATAAAAAGCTTTCATTATATATTGCCGTATGAATAGAAATATAAAAATGGTTTTACTTTTGCACTGGTAAAACACTGAGCTATCGTCGGAGCGATTTTTACTGAGGTAAGGGGGAGATTTGTCTGCTTCCGGTGATAAGAACTGAGCTGGATTCGAATTAGTAGCTTTACAGAACTCAGTTGAGGTGATGTCTTCCCACCGTCTATTGTGCTACTAATTAACTCAACTGATTTGTTAGTTTGTGCTTGTATTCTTTGAGAGTAAGACAAATATCGGAGTGCTCTATTTTTTAGAAATCTAGAGATTTGCTTGGAAATGAACACACTACTGACGAATCTAATGCTACTGTTATATTAGACATAAACCCCAAATTGCTCCAAGGAAGGATCCTTCTGTAAGCAAATTATGTAACTCTTTAGTTCCCATAATAGAACAAATACTATCAAGAACTTCTGTTCCCTTTCCTTTTAGCAAAAGAATTTCACAAATGATAAAAGCTTATCAAGTGAAATCCAGGAATTTATTAAAATGTTAAAATGAGTTTAATTTCAACTTCACAGGATTTAGAGAAGAAGCTAGACGTGTATTTAATATTGCTGACTTGCATTAAAAAAATGACAGTTATGGAATAAAAGGCTCTAAACGTCAATGCTCTAACAGAAAAGGGATTATAGGCAATATTGATATTGCTACCACAAGCGCTTTGAGGAAGAAAGAGTAAAAAACTACAGACGATGGTTAAGTTTAATCAAGAACGGGCAAAAAGTACTAGTGCATCAGAAATGATAACTGGCGACAGTGGCAATACTGAAGAACAACAGTGTTTTTTTACATAAAGAGGCAAGTAAACCAGATCAATCAAATAGACAAGAAGCGATAAAACTATAAAGTGCTTGTGCGATTAATATTAAGTTGAAACTTTATACAGAAAGCATCTGAAGCTGGTCCAAGTATATAGAGTACTCTGTTATCGACTTTCCCTAGCTTCTTTGCCACATGCAACAATGGAAAGAGCTGTGAAACTGGTGGCCGAATTTGCTAAAAATGTCTAGTTCAATCGCCAGAGAAGGATACATAAGAGCAAGAATTGACTGATTGATAATGTAATATTGTAACTAAATATTTTAATATTGTTTTTAAGCCCATAAATCAACTTTCCCGCACTATTCCCAAAGTTAAATCTTAAAGCAATTTTCTTTCCACCCTACTGGCCATGCCGTTTGTATTTGCAGTTTGGATACCAATCTTCTGTTAATAAGAGAATTTTTTTATTTGTTGATAGTTTCAGACCAAAAGTAAAGGTAAACTCTCTCTCTGTGTGTATATCCTTATAAATGAAGCATTACTGTATGGGGGGAAAAAATCCAGATTATCATCAGTATAGTCAATTATAAATAATGAAAACATTTACTATATTGAATTAATGTTACTGATAACAACTGATTGAATTTTATATGGAGTAAAATTGAGCTTCTTTCGTATTATTATGTGCAGAATTGTGATATTACTGTTTTTTGTTTAGCCACTTTTCACCTTGATCGGTTAATACTGCGCTGCATATACATTTCATTTTCATTCTCTTCTTTGAATATTGCCAATGTACTATTTCACTCAGTTCTTTATCAAATGAATCTGTAAAATTTTACTTTTACTTACGGAATATTGATTAGGAACTTGTTTGTCTAGAAATCTAACTGAAACCTAATTTTCCTCTGTCACTTGTGTATTCATAATGGTTGCTAGAAGCATATTCAATTAGAAAAATTGGATAATCTATAAATTAATACTGTTCTAAGTCTACCTAGATACATTGATCTCTAACCTCTTATATTGATGAGCATAATGGGCTAGAAAAAATACCCACATTTCTGTATAATTTTTGATGTATTAGTGCAATCATTAAGCATATAATTGTTACTTTTTAACTGCACCATATGTATTTCTAAATACATTGATGGAAAAAAAATCCCAACACTAGGAAGGAGCTGTGCTAGATAAACGAAATTTGGTAGGCGTGTTTATACATCTGAAAGATGACGTCGATTCAGATTTCGTGCTACGCGCGAAAGACTTGGCAGGAATGTATCCACTATGCATAAGTACTGGCGGCAGTGGTCAAGGGAAGGTACTGCCTCAAGAAGACCAGGTTCCGGGTGGCCACGTGATACTACTGAGAGGGAAGACCATCGTATTCGGCGTATGGCTGTGGCTAATCGTACTGCGTCTGCAGCTGAAATTCGAGCTGCAGTTGGCACTACAGTGACACAACAAACTGTTACAAATCGGTTACTTCAAGGACAGCTCCGAGCCAGACGCCCTGTACATTGCATTCCACTGACTCCAAACCACTGCCGTTTGCGACGTGAGTGGTGTCAAGCTAGAGCTCATTGGAGAACGGAGTGGAGATCTGTTGTGTTTTCTGATGAAAGCCGGTTCTGCCTTGGTCGCAGTGATAGCCGTTTGTTGGTTAGAAGGAGGCCAGGTGAACGCCTGCTAGTGACCTTTCTGTGGCCTAGACACACAGGGCCTACTCCTGGAGTTATGGTTTGGGGAGAAATTTCGTATGACAGCAGGAGCACTCTCGTGGTTATCCCACGCACCCTGATTGCAAATTTGTACTTCAGTCTAGTGATACAACCTGTTGTGCTGCCATTCATGAACAGCATTCAAGGGGTTGTTTTCCAACAGGATAACGTTCACCCTCATACCGCTGTTGTAACCCAACATGCTCTACAGAGTGTCGACATGTTGCGTTGGCCTGCTAGATCACGAGATCTTTCTCCAATCGAGCACGTATGGGACATCATTGGACGACAACTCCAGCGTCATCCACAACCAGCATTAACCGTACCTGCATTGACCGCCCAAGTGCAACAGGCATCGAACTCCATCCCACAAACTGATATCCGACATCTGTACGACACAATACATGCACGTTTGCATGCTTGCATTCAAAATTCTGGCGGTTACGCCGGTTACTAATGTACCAACATTTCACATTTGAAATGGCTCTTCTCGCCAATGACTCTACCTGTGATCTTGAAGCTTTAATCAATTAAACATGTTACCTAGACAAATGTATTCCTAAAATTTCATTACTGTACTCTAATTTTTTCTTGGTGTTGGGATTTTTTTTTCCATCAGTGTATAAGTAGGGCAAGCTTGCTGTGTTTGGTCATTTTTCTTTTAGTGCTAACATATGTGTACACTAATTTTTTCCTTTAAAATATATCATATTGGACAAAAAGAAAAATATTTTATTGAATAGAAAAGCCACTGTGATAACATTTCTAAACAAAATTCTGCACTGTTCATGATTTCTTAACGTCTATAAGTATGTTATTCTCTTAATAAGATCTAAGAAACATTCATAAATTAATCAAGAATGATTTTCTATATTGTTCCAAATATTACTGTTTGTAGATGGCATTGATGGGAAGCATGCACGTCGTACAAAATCATCTGGCCCATTAGGAGAATTAATGGATCATGGACTTGATAGTTGGGCAGCCTTATTTATGCCTACTTGTATGTATTCAGTATTTGGATGTGGCGAATACAGCTGTACTCAACTGCGTGTTTTTTTCATTCTGTGGAGTGTTCATCTATGTTTCATATTTTCACATTGGGAGAAGTATAATACTGGTGTGCTCTATCTTCCTTGGGGATATGATATTTCCCAAATGGTAATATTTTTTAAAAATATATTTCATGTTTGCTTTTATATATTTTTTTAATTAGAAGGAACAGGCATTGCAAGTTCTTTGTTTATACTATTTAAGTTTTTTTACTAAGAAATTAAGATGGATAATAAAGAAAGTAAAGGAAAATGAGCTCCTTTAAAATATGAATTGTGTTCATACTAAAAAAAAAAAAATTTGTAGACTTATATTAGAGAAATAACCATTCGTTTGAATTTGTTTATAATTACTAGGTTTTTTTAGATATTTCTCAGTAGCTGAGTATTTAAGCATATGTTACTAATAGATAAATTTCAATAACCCAGTTCATTTTGTTGCTCTATAAGGAAATTTTAAAATATGCACATTAGTATGGAGTATAAAAATATAAAAAAATTTCGCTTCCTGCTTCCAAGTAATATCTGGATAAGTTCACTATTACAAAACTGTTATTAGATATTAACTTATCTAAGTAATATTAAATATTTGATTATCCATATAACTTTAAAATTTAGGCATTTTGCCTGAATTTTATGAATGAATATGATACATTAAAAAATTTAGATGTATTCTAATGTTTAGAAGTACAGATTAAAAGCCCTTCTATTTGTATAATGAGACATTAAAAGAGAGAGATTCCATATTTTCTGAAGAATTTAGTTTATTTTCTATTTTCAAAAGTTTTTTTTAATATTAACATATTATTTCCTTTTCTTTCATATTATTTGCCTGTTACAATGGATGCTGATATTTTTCTCTATAAGCATTTGAAACCTTTTATTAAAAGCAAGCAAATACTAATAGTGAACCAAACTTCTGTTTTTTCTTAGAAGTGTTTTTTCTTAGAAGTCGTATATGAGAATAATATCTAAAAATGTCTGCATATATTTGTAGTACATTCCCAAAATCTGGGTAATGACCATCAGGTTGTGTCCCATATTTCTGTTATGTCCTTCATAACATGAAATGATAATTTAATGAAATGAGCTAAACAGAATTAAACAATACACAGTTTATGAACCCCATAATACCAGTTTAATGAAATGCTCAATAATAATGAAAAGAATGTACTTTGTAAAAAAAATCGGTAGTAATGCAAACAAGAGAGGTCCAAGAGTATATATAGAGGAAATTTGTGTCACTCGATTCCCAAGGACGTGTTAAGCATATAATTTCTCTGATAATTTAATTTCAATCACTCTTGATTTCAAATCAGAGATTTAATTTATGAATATAATTTTGTTAGCTCTGTGACAAATCAGGGGAGGCGATTGAGTTTTAATTATTTGGGCAGCCAAAATGTATTTGATTAGCTAAGATGTTTTGTTATAAATACAATTATTATAGAAGATTTGCAAAACAGCTGAGGACTAAACTTTTTTTTTTTATTTAGTGATAAAGTGCTATCAATTCATTTTTTAAATTCAAGAATAAATTTAATCTATTATTAAGTGCAAAGACAAAAAGTCGCTCGTAAATATAGTTTTCATACCATTTTGTTATTTGTTAGTTTCTTACTTCATTTTAAGTTTTAATTCTAAACAAAAATAATGTTCATTTTGAATTTTCATATAATTAATTGAATGCCACCTTTCAAGTACTGTTTATTTTAAATCTGCTAATTTAATGCTACATGAGAAAGATTTTAATTGCAAATCTGCATGTTAGAGTTCTCCCTTCACAGTTACATATTTCTGAATTGTGCACACTCTTATGGGTTAATGCAAAGTATCTTACTGGAATTTTAATTGTGTTTATCCAATTGGTCAGCTTTGTGCTTACCTAAGATTGACATCACGGATAAAAAGTGGAATTATATAAAGCTATTATGTTAAATTTATTAATTAGCTTGATTGATGGATTCCTGTTACTGCAGTTGTGGTCAGTGTTGGTGCTTAAATGAACTTCTAAATCTCAGTGCTTTTAGATATTTTTTTATAAACAATAACAAGACAGTTTAATGCTCAGGGTAAATTCCATTACTGCAGACGTCCATGCCTGCTATGCAAGTCCTCGTTCACAGGGGTGGATGTTTCACAAATAGGAAGTACACAACAGATTGGAGCGACATTTTTACACATTCTGCTACACCTGCTATGAAATTGTTAGGAATTCCATGTATTATTTTAAAACTTTTTTTATCTATAGCTTACTCCCAAATATATATACCTATAAAAACCTTTAACCAATGGTTAGAAAGCATCTCTTGATCTAATGTCTTTTGAAACGCCTTTCGTTTAAAGATTTTAAAAGTAGATTAAATGTTTTTTCAAATTTCTTTAAATCATTAATATTTAAGAAATTATCCGATTCTTTCTTTTGTTATTTTGCAACAAGTATTTTCTTTTTGAAATTTGTAAGTTTTATTTATCATGTGAGCTCAAGATTACCGAAGGAAGAATTCTGTGAATAATATAACTCTACTTTAAGTGCAAATATATTTATGTTAAATTTTTGATGCTATTATTTAATAATTAGGCTTAAATCCCTGAATAGTACAAAAACAACCAAACATTATTTTTAGTTATATTTATTTATTTAAAGCAAAGCAACTATGGCCGTAATTAAAAATAAAACTATTAAGCCCTACTACATAGTTGTAAGAGTAACTTCACGAGATGGTTTTGAAAATACCATAGCAATACCTCTTGAGTAAGCAGATTTTATTTATTTTGAATGTAAACAATTCGTATCTGAGAAATGTGAATTGTGTTTTCTATCTACTGTGATGCTTTTAAGAAAATTGGAAATAAGATTTCTTACATTCATTTACCATTTTTCAAAATCTTCTTTAAAATTAAATTGAAAAAGCTTATTTATTATTGTTAGGTATGGGTGAAATTCATTGATTGAAATAACTTTTTTCTTAACAAAGAGATTTAAATTCTTTCTTTTTTTATGGCATGCTAATGTTACCTTTCAGATTAATATGAGTTCTTTGTTACATAAGATTTTTTTCGACGTTTATTATACTGTATTTTCAGCTTAATTTGATTAGTTTTTCCTTACTAGAGTTTTTTTTAGATAAAAGGTTGATATTGTTTTTCTTTTGTTTAATTTCAGGTATTGTTGGCAGCTTTTTTAATGACTTACTTCAAGTCCTACCATTTTTGGAAATTTACTATCCCAATTTTAAATATTGGAAGTGGAGAAGTTATTGAAATTTTGATTTATGGTAAAGTATTTATCAGTGAATGCTTATTCTTTAGATAAAAAAAAATTTGAAATTTGCTTTTTTTATTTTTCAGTATCTTGGATCAGTGTATTTATTGAAGAACCTAAGATTTAAATTCTGCCATTTTATATGATTTTATGCACGAAACAAAGGCCTGATTGTAAGGTTATACATAGTACCGGTGATTCAAAAGAGCATTAGCTTTTAAAAATTCAATAATTCAGGGATTGATGTAGATAGTGAGGTAAAAATAGATATGCATGCATGATGGGGAAAATGAAATGATGTTGAATGGGTTTTAATGAAACAAAAAGTGTTCAAAAATAGGCCAATAGATGGTTGATTGGACTCATTTTCTTTGAATTTTACTTTTTGAAACTGAGCGTGACAGGTGCGAGATTCGCCTGTTTGTTACAGAATCGCATCATCCTTAACCTGTCTGATAAATATATGCTGGAAGGTACGGCGCGCTTTACCCTATATTGAAACACTTGTGAACATCGTTTGGTGAGGGGCGCTTGCTTGCTTGCTTAGCTGCATCTTGCTTGGCCTCCAAGTTCCTCAGATATCAGTCTGGGCGATTATTGGTTGTGGTGTTTTCTGTGATTAAGTTGCATAACTCCCACGATCACCCAACCACATTAGAGATGCTAAAAGGTAGTGCTCGTGGACAATTTCTCACTACACTTACGGATATGCTGTACAGTGTGGTTCAGAATATTGTACTTCGATCAAAGTTAATACTAGATGAATGACGATCGACACAGTGAGCATTTCTTACAAAAAACTGTCTTTGTTGAAAATCAGTTATCTTAATTATTGTTTTTATTATCTTATAAAGATCCATCTTTGGATCACTTTTGTGCTCTTCTTGGTTTCAGTTAAGCCTCATGTCATTTCAAGCATTTGCATCAATTTTTACATCCCTTCTATGTTAATTTGTAAATAATTGAAATTTTAAATGTTAACGAAATTTTGAATCGTTCGACATTTTTTGGCTGCAAATTATTTAATAAATTAATCGCTTGTGTGTGGTTATATATAAAAAAAATATTGCTTACTTTTATTTCTAAATTTGGTAACAGATTCAAATAAGCATTTTGCAGCACTTATAATATTAAGACTTGTAAATCTACTGTTATTTTTACTTTGTAGAAAATATTTGAATGCAAGTGGTGTTAAGAAAATTTACTTTTGAAAATCTGTTGGAAGGAAATTAATTTGAATTTCAAATTAATAAAAAATATTTATAGTACTTCATTTTGAAAATGGGATTTCATAGTTTGACACAATCTTTTTACCGTTATGCTTCTTTATAAATCTAAGATTTGAGTCAGCCAAAAAAAGTTTGATTTGAAATATTTTAAAGAATGCTTGTAAAGTTAGGTATTAGTCATTTGATAAAATTTCTGTTCTGGGACTTAGTTGTAGAATGTAGTTTGATGCAATTTTTTATTTAATAAGTAGCAGTAGAAAAGTTGTATATTTTTGAATAATTTTCAGATTTTTAGAAAAAAGTAGTTGATTGTTGAGATGTGAATGTTTTTATTGTTTAGTAATACATCAAATTAGATTGTATTATGTTCTTAATATGCCAGATTTTGCTCTTTTAAGAAAATATTTTTCCCATCAACTGGTTTAGTTGTGTAGATGAAGTAAAGAAATAAAATTAAAGCTTTATAATGATATTTTCCTTTTAATACCACATTTATTACTTGATATAGTTAAAAACAAATTGTCTTTTTATTATTTTATCTTAAAAGTTATTCATTTTCAACTAAGCAATTTATGCAATGAAGACAATTTTTTTAATACATGTGCTTTTTGAAAATTTAAAATAAAATTCTAATATTACAATTTTTCAAAGTTAATGCATTATAATCTTTATATATCAATTGCATTCTTGACTGGAAGATCAGTATCAACCATACAAAATTTTTTATCATACATTTCTGAGTAAAAATTTTAGATCTGTTAATAGAGTGATATAGCTCTAAATAGATTCCAAACGCTTAACAACAGCCTATATCAAGAAATTATGCCTAGACTGAAATGCATGCAGGCATAAAATACTGTTTTCAATTTATATAGTAAATGTGAGGCATTCTTAATAATTGTGTTTGACAAGTTGCGAAAAAATTAAATGAAAAAACAAAAAAGCAAGGCAAAATTTGTCCAGTTAAGACTGGGGACTCTTATCAAAATTTTATTTTGTAGTACCTCTTAATAAAGTGTGGCGTGTTTTAAGTGACTACTGGTGAAGTAACTGGGGAGTCGTGATCTTTCAAACGAAATAAAAATTTGTGAAATCTGTCCAGAGTGTGGTGCTTAAAAACTAGTTTTTTGGTTTTGCCAATTTTTTTCTATATGTGTTCAGTTTGACAATTTTATTGAATTTTGGGCTGTAATCTACTCGCAGATATTTCATAATCCTGACCTCAAAATTTATTAAACATTATCTGGTTCTTGATTATTTAAATATATGCTTTTTATAGTCTTATAACTAAGTTTTTCTAATGAACGGAAAGTGTTTTTTTTTTGTTGTTGTTAATTTTAATATTTTTGATTGTTGGAGTTAGGTCCAAACTGTGTATGAAATAGTTTCGCTGTTTGTTGGTTAATTCGTACTTCATTAGTACTTAATTAGTTGTGCTCTAATTTCATATTCACTTTTTTTCTATTAAAACACTCAGTTGATATTTTTAAAATGTGAAGTTGTTATATCCAGCAAATGAATTTTAATATCTGGTTATTTTCTGTTCATAATTGAAAGAAATGTTCAATAAGCATGCAATTTAACCTTATTCAGTTGAAATGTTTTTACATTTTCACAATTTCTTTTACATTATATCTATTTCTTCCCTTTTTTTTTAGCTGGAACATTTGCTATGTCACTACCCGTGAGTCTGTATAATATTTATTGGTTAGTATTTACATTTATTGAATATTTCAGATTTATCTTAAATTTTTTTCATTGCTTTTAAAGTAAGAATGATGAGGCATGTAAATTTATGCATCTAGGTAGGGAGAGGGAGTGACAGAGTGGAAACACTCATTATACCAGAATGGGAAATTACTGTAGGTAGCTTTTTGAATAGTATGATGAATACCAACTATTTATTTCAAAGTCAGCAGCCCATTTTCTTCAAATATTAATTGCTACCATGTAAACTAGTGACCATCTTCACGAATATTGAAGTATTATTTCCTAGACAGCAGATGTGGAAATGTATTATTTATCGAATTTATTACATTTTGGAATTCGTTTATTTGTGGCTGGAGCATGAAATTTTTGGTTTGATATCTGGAATTCTATTATATCAATTTTATACTTTTACATATTGTCATATTCAGCTAAAGTTATTAGGTTGCTCCCATATCTCCCCAAATGGAATGATCATAAGGTTTTTTGGCTTGTCAGTGTATACTGATGCAGTAAAAGCAAAATATTAAATTATAAAAATGCATAAATTTTCATTCTAATTGAAAATATGGTTTAAAATAAAATTCTTCAACTAGCATATTCACTTTATTAAAGTTTTTAAGAATTTAAACTCTGAATTTCAATTACAATGCCATACATCATTTCTTGTTTGTCAGTTTTGTTTTAAACTATGTAATGAAATTGCACTGATTTTGTAAAAAGAAACTTAAAATGACCTGTTATTTCAGTGCTTATAAAAAAGGAGAATTGAAGCAAACATCTTTATGGGAAGCTATGCGTCCATTGGTGCCTATATTATTGTTATTTTTAAGTACAACCATTTGGGCTGTCTATTCCCCTACAAATATTTTGTTGAATGACCCCAGAGTATTTTACTGGTTGGTTGGAACTGTATTCTCAAACATAGCTGTAAGTTTTCACATTTTTTTTTACATTCTATTAATACATTTTAAATGTTCTTAGTTTTAAATATTTTGTATAAATCATTTTAAAAATTGTATATTTTTATGCATATGAATGAGCTTATGCTCTTATCAGCATATGGTTATTTGCATCTGACTGCATCTATCTGTGTCATTTTCATAATTGTAATTTGAGCATTACTAAAGATGTATGTATGGCTGTGTGATGATCTACTAAATAGACTGTTTGACTTAAAGCTACCAAACTAGGTACATACATGCCTTGGAGAGTGGAAATATGTACCTTGGAGCAAATTTGAAAGAAAAAAAAATTAACTGTAAACGAAATCTTCGTTTTATCCTGGTAATTTCCAAAAAATAATACCTTACAAAAGTGATATTTGCATCATCTTAAAATTCAAAAATTATGGTTTTAATAATACCAATTTTTCGCATAATAAATTTTTTCTATATTTATTCAGTTTTTACAAATATTTAAATCATATTTTCTGAACAGGAGGCAAAGTTATGCAAATTGTAAACATATCTCAAACAATAATTCGGAAAAATAATGAAGCTTTTGACCATTACACAAATCATAGTTGACTACGCAGATTTCAGGAAAGTAAATGATGTATTTATTTAATTCTGAGAAGAATCTGTAAAAGATATATATTGCTTATATTTTATGCAATAAAACTTATATTTAAAATATTATTGATATGATGAAAATTCTGAGATATAACTGTTTTAGGTTAGAAATTGTTACATTATTAAATTGTTTTAAATAATGTAGTGTATCCTTTTCAAACAAATTTTAGGAAATGACAGAAAAGGAAAGTGCATAGTAAAATGAGCAGAATGAATTATATTTTCGAAAGTTATTGCACAAAAACACCCAAATTCAGCTTAATTCTTAATTAATAAAAATTGCATTTTAGGTTTTCAATAACATCTCATATCTTTGGTTTTTTTTTTTTTTTTTTTTTTTTTTGTAATCAGCTTTGTAAATTGTTAATTCAAAATTGTTGGATTAAAAAAAGCTTTGCATTACCTGAATGCATAGAACTTTTATCTACTTTAAAAAATCTTTTGTGATAGTTCGTTCAATATATTTCCATTGATCCCTAAAAGTAGCTTTTTTCATTACAGATATGGAACTAGTCTTAGAATTTTAAAGGCAGTGTAAGTTTCTTTCATGTTGTTGCTGAAGTCATTAATTTTATAATATGAATTAATGTACAACTTAGAGTATTTTTTCATACTTTTAAGCAGTATCTGAATTTGGGTATAAAGTTGGAGAAAAGTTCTTTGAAACATATAAAATGAATGGTTTGGATGATGTTCGCAAAGAAAGGAATGTCATTTCTGTGAAATTCAATAGGCATGTTATAAGATGCTAGACTCCAATCTTAATTTCTAAGTTATATCGAATGCTTTAAATCATATACTTTTTTCGAATAATATGCGAACTGTTTGATATTAAATTATTGCCAGCAGTTAGTATTTCTAAACCATACATTAAATTGTAATTTTTTCTGAAATATAAACATTTCAAGCATAAGTAAAGTAATTGATGCTCTTCATTCAATTGCTTTTTCCAATAATTAATTTCCATTAATTCCTTTTTCCATTTAAAAACTCTTCAGATTTCATTAAATGTAGCACATTCGTGTTCTGTGTGGACTTTTTCAAGGTATGGTTATCACCAGTTTATTATTAAACTCGTGTATTTTATTTCCAATATTTTTGCATAATTTTTTTCTGCACAGTATCAAAATATTGTATTTTTCCAATATTATTATGGAGTTTTTTCGATATTTTTAATGCTATCCAGTTATTTGCAATTTTAATTATTGAGGCTAAAATTTTTGATCGTAAATGATAATCAAATGATGATGCTGTATAAGAAATAATATTGGATTTAGGCTGTAACATAAGCTAAAAAATAATGGTTTAAAAATTACTAATTCTTAGATTTTGTTCAGAGTTGCACATGCATTATAAAGCCGAGGAATTAGACACTAAATATTTTGCTCTTTTTTTCCATGGTTGTTTCATTTTAGCATAATAGCCTTTTTTAACACATACACTTTTCATTTTTGAAAGCATTATCCCCTTAAGTATGCACCAAAGAAATAAACATTTCTTTGTGTTATTACTAGAAACATGTTTTTCCAATATTCATGATTTAGTTTTTCTTTTAATGGGTGTTAATAAAAATGCTGTTTTTAAATTTCAACTTTATTTCTTAACTTCTATAAAAAGTATATATTTTAATTTCTGCAGTAGTGACGTTCTTATTTGGTACACAGTGGACATTTTGAAACTAAGTAAGGAACTGGAGAAATGTGTGTGCTGTTTATTTTCTAATGTATTTATGTCTTGTGTTTCAGTGTCGTTTGATTGTAAGTCAGATGAGTTCTACCCGATGTGAAGCTTTCAATTGGCTGTTTTATCCCATTGGACTTGCTCTGCTTTATATTTTTTCATGCCCTCATCACAGTAGAACAGAAGTTCAGATAGCTTGGGCTTTACTGATTTTGTCAGTTTTAGCTCATATTCACTATGGTGTTTGTGTGGTAAGAAAATTTTGAGAAATACCATTAAGTTTAATGCTGACAGTTAACTCGATATGTTCGTATTTTAGTGTAATCGCTACTGTATGCATTTTTCAAACACTTAATAGCTGTTTAATTGTAATACAACAGCCGTTACGATGATAGTATATTTCTTATTTACTGAAATAGGAGCTCATTTATGATAAATATTTTGCTCAGAACCAAATGTAAAAAAAAAAAATATTTAATTTGAATTTAAGAAAATGCATATCATTGTCTATAGTAGCTTTTTTACTTATTGATATGCTATGGCTTCAAAGTTAGAGGGGTTAAAGTGAAATATAAATTATATATAGATTATCAGTCTACGTTAATTGTATCGTAGTATGGTGAGAAAACTGTAAATAGAATTTTCCCTGAAATTTGTTTTTAAAATTATCAACATAAACAAGATGGGAAGTGTACCCTCTTTTATAAAGTTATGTCTGTAATGCAGATACAATTCAAATGGAATGGAACTGAACTGATTTCAAGAGTATGTTTACGGATATCTATTTTGCTAATAAAGTATCTAGTGTACTAAAATAACTTTTTCATTAAACCATCCCCTGATAGACAGATGGTATGTTTGGCATTTCCGAACTGTTTTATACTTTTATTGAATTGGACATTGTTTCAAAATTTCAATCAACATTAGAAAATTATATTAATTAGAATTTATAAATAACAGCTGAATTTTTAGAATCTTTTTGATAAATGAACCTATTTTTAATTAATGATTTATCTTCAAGTGTATGAATAATCTCGTAGGTTATTACAAAAATTTTAAAAATATTTGCATTACTGAATTATATACAATTAAAAAGCACAAGGTACATCCTATGTACTTACAAAATATATACGTAGGTTACACTAGTGTTAATTTAGATTTTGTTTTCATCTAGATTTGTTATTATTTATTACTTTTCATATAGTTAAATTCTTATTTGGTTTGGGTATTATATGCAAATTATATTCCTGCTTTTTACGTAAAACATTACAAAAGATAAACCTTTAAACATTATTTTAGTTTCTAAGAAAGTTTATTTCATCTTCTAATTAAATATTAAAATAACTTATTTATATGAAGAGTAAATTTCTTATTGTATAATTTTTTTTTCTTGTGGACAACCATAAATTTTGTTTTTACTTTATTTTCCCAGAATTTTATCGATTTGTGAAGTTTCGCCAGCTGCAATCGAGAGATTTAAAGTATTTCCATCATTTTCTAATTGTAGATTTATTTTGCCAGCGATAAAGTTTAAACAGAGGTTAACTTTCTAATCTGTGAAATCAAAGCTATGCAAAGAATTATATCCTTAATCTATTTTAAGTTTGAAAGCATAGTATAGAGATTTATTAATAGCCAAATATGCGTGTAATTTTCCTTTCTTCCTTTTATTTTATAAATTTGAACAGAGGAACTTCAATATTGATATTATAAAAGAAATTGCTGCGTTTTGGTTACTCTTACAAAATTTTGGTTTGAATAAAAATGAATTCCAAAGACTCCTCTAGATGCTTAAAACAACAGAAAATATTTTAGAAAAATATCTGTTGTAAACTTTTATCGTTTGTGTATTGTTTGTGCAATAATTGCATCATACGTTCGAGAAATCACATTTTTTTTAAATGCGTGCAACGGATTTGAAATTAAAATTGCATGAGTGACATAACTATTTATGTGCAGGGTAATATATGATAACATGATTTTTAAAAATTCTTATAAAATGAAAATTGCCAAAGAGAAAATTAAACTACTACTGGGAAATATTTTAAAGGGGGCTATAGGATTTTTATATTATATAAAAAAATTATCTAATAATAATTAAAATGTTGCAAGAGAAAATTTAGATTTATTAATGACACCATTATAAATTTTATTAATAATTCTCATAACTATACTTGTTAATAAGATGAATAAAATGAAATGCAATACTGCTTTATTCTGCAATTGACCTAAAATTTATTTTATGAATTTTATAAATATACATGTTATGACATCCTTGCACTTTAATGACCAAATTCTGATGTATTCATTGAAGGCAATGTTTTTGTGATAATCTCTTAGTCAAGAGTCACATAGTTGTTTGTAGTCTGGTGGATAGTGAAAGATGTAATTTTTACGAACCTAGGCAGTGCATAATGTACGGCTCCTCTTTTAATATGTTTATTTAGTTTCCTTTTTAATTCATTTTTAACTTGATAAGTTAATGGTTAATTTTAAATTAATATTTTCCTTTAGTAACTTTCTTAAAAAATGTTTTTACATGACTGCATAACACTCATTTCTTAATCAGGTATTTGATGTTTAACAGCTGATAAACGAAATAAAAAAAAAAGGTAATATCCTTAAATTTTATAACTCAGATCATTTGTTTTCTTTTACAAATTTATTCATTTGGCAACTAGGCAGATAACTTGTTTTTAATCGATCAGTCTTTTCCTTCGCCATCAGCCAAGCTGCCTTTGACAGTTGAAATCCACCAAAGCATGATGTCCATGAAATAAAAGTGTCAACCTGTTTTTTGTAAAATGCTTTCCTGTGAACTGTTTCATACATAAATGCCAATATGAGATGGTGTTTTTGTACTCTTAAATGTGTAAACATTTGTTTTTAAGGATCCCAAGGCTATTTACGCTAAAAACCGCATTTGAATGATCGTGCAACGAAAAAGAAGTGATACGAAGAATGATGAGCCCATGTCTGGAATTCTTTATTAGGCTTTGATCTTAATTTCCATTAATAAGCGTTAGTTGCATTTTCTGTCCGCTTATTTATTATTGTTATTTCGAAACTCGATAAATTGTGTAATTTGTGGCTCAAATTCTATCGTAAATAAATCTCGTTGCGTCATACCTTTTTTGTTGTGATTTTTGGGACTGTTAAGTACTGAAAAAATTGAAATTTTTTTAAAAAAAATGTTTTACTCTAAAAGAAAAAATAAAGGAGTCTTAAATTTTTAAGAATTCTCGTCAAAACTGTATGATATAAAATTTAATGTATAACCATTATATGAATTTTGGATGGTGCGTTGAAAATATTTTGAGCAACATTCTCATCAAGCTTTTATTAATTACAGTTTCAATGCATATTTTATAGTAATGAATTTTCTTTATTATTTTAAATCTATCATTGTTACTGAAAACTTTTTAATATGAATGTTTCATATCTTTTCAGGTGCAACAAATGTGCAGGCATTTTAAAATACACTGCTTTTCTTTGAAAAAGGATGAAAAAGATTGATTATAGTTCAGCTTTCGTTTTGATACTGATTTGTCAATGCAAATTAGTAGGTGGATGTTGCATGAATACTTTCTTGAGTGTAACAGAAAGTAATGATTGTTTTCGTCTGACTTTTCTGGAATTTATTATCTGTGGATAATATATTCAAGCATTATAGAAGTGACTTCAATAGATATTGACAGTCATATACATATTTATTTTCACTGGTTTAAATTTTTTATAATGATTAAATGTTTCCATCTCATAAAATTCCTGTACTTTAGCATTTTTAGCGTTCTTATACTTTTATATATGTATGTATAAACTGAAGAAAAATAATTAGGTATGCTGATTACTGTTTCACAGAAGCTTTTTTGTTTATTGTTGGATTTCTGTGTCATTGAATCATTCCTTCAAATGTAAATGTCATATTTCGTATTCTATTGGGATTTTGTGCTGATGAAATTTAGCATAATCTTTGAGGAATCTATGCAAAATCCTGCCATTCTGGTCCTCTTAAAATTTATTTAAAAAAATAGATTGTTATTATTGTACTTACAAAAATATTTGTATGATTTTTTTTATATTCAGTTATTTTATTTTGAGGTTTAAAAAGAGAATGAATTATTTAATGAATCTGAAATATATGTGAAAGTTAATTTTTTTTGAACAAGTATATAATGGACCTTCAATATTACTTGTAAATACCTAATCCTATATTAATGTTTTGATTGGCAAATTTGAATCGTGATTGGGATGTTTGATTATAAAATTATATCTACTAAATGATTTAGTTTAAAATCATATTGTTTTAATTTATAGCAGAAAAAAAACATTTCGATTTATAAGTTACTGATTTCTCTGTGCCTGTTTCCATTCAAGTGTTTTTAAAAACAATTTTGTATATAGATCTAAATTTTGCAAAAGATTAATTATATTTTGCATGGAATTTTGCATAATTATCATTGAAGATTTATTTTAGTTAATTTATATTATGTTTTTAGCTTCTAATTGTCTTTACAATAAGGTTTCATTTTATTTGGAAACTTATGAGATTTTATTAAATCTTATTACATGAACATGAATGAAATCCTTTATATTTTTCAGTTTACTTACAATTATGCATACAGATTATGAATTTTGTCTTTTTATTTATATTAAAAGAAATGGATATTTGTACGTTAGGAATTTGTCTTGAAAAATGGCAGTGATATCAAAAAAAAATCTTTTTTTTTTAATGTTAAGAGAAGAACATTCATAAGAATATGCTTAGAAGTTTAGACTCACATTCATGTACGTTTTTATGTTTTACGTTTAAAATAAATACAATTATCGAAAGAAGTAGGAAAGGAAAATTTTAATTGTATCGTAGTAATCTAATATTTTGATTAATTTTTAGCTACAGCAGAGTGCAGTATCATTAAACATAATTTTTAAAAATTTCCTTTGTCTGCATTTTTTTTTCAATTATTTATGCACTAGTTTTAAAAAATTTGAGTTAAGCAGTAAATAAATACTGAGGTTTATTTTGTAATCTGTTATTTTTGGTATTTAATTTTTTAGTACTGAGTCGTACTTTCTGCAAGTATAAAGCAAATAAGACTGATGTCAAAGGCTTCTTTAAAAAATGATAGTGTCTTCTTTTACATAATAGCCATATTCCTTCATCTTAGGCTTTAAAGTTCAGGAAATATGAATACATGGAAATAATTATATTTTGAAAATGTTGGTTGTTTATGCTATTTTCTGTTTTGATTGTCAGAATTACTAGAATCAAACTTTCCGTTTCCAATTTAAAAAATATTTAACTTTGCTCATATATAAGTAATTAATTTCATTAACAACCCTATTAATGATTATAGAAAGGTGTGTCTAAAACTATCTCGTAATCCATAGTAGTTTTGAAATAGTTAACAGTGGAGAATGTGGAATTTTGTTGGTAAAATAATGGATCTTTCATCCCTCGTAAATATCTATTTAATATGTTTGTTTCCCTACACTTCATCTATCTTTATTTCCATAACACATGTACAAATGGAACACTTTTAAGTGTTTATCAGTACGAAACATTTTCACTTATGCAGTAAGCTCACTGTCATCTCAAAACCGTTCATCATGCAATATCCAATTAAATGTAGCACCTGATTGGAATCGTGTAGAGTATGTGGCTCTACTGCCCATTTTGTGTGAATGTATCTTGCATGGTCTTGATTGATGTATGCCTATTTTAATGGACTGCTGGGTAGCATGTCTTTTGAGAAACATGGTCTTAATTTTTTGCAGTGCTACTTGATATTCATTAAATGCATCTCTGGGCTGTTCATTATATGCACTGCAACTTTTCCATTGATAAATTATATTCTTTTATAGCAATGTTCCATGTTCGAGAATAATTCAAATATACTATTATCCTAAAAGAATATTACGATCTTATTTACATACTCGTGATTGTGAATAATTAAGACACATAGATCCTGAATGCTTCTATTCAAAATCTGACTATCAGAATTAGATAATTGCATGCTGGAATAGGGAATCGTGTTGATTATCTATGGTGGCTTACTGACAACAGCCTAAAATTGAAATTATGTCTTAAGTGAAGGGACAAAGGAAAGTGCAGTCGATTACTGAGCTACAGTGGATTATATATTACTTTCTGATTGATCTTTGTAATTGTGTTTTCGAGTACTCATTTATTGTTTCATATATCTGTTTTGTGATTTTATAAATTATCAAAAGCTGTATTAACAAGTTTCTAGAATAATCGTTGACAAAAATTTGATTCATGGAAATTTGCAGATTAATTATTTTATGTATGAGTTTAAATTGGAAGGAAGTTATTTTACTAATTTCAAAGTCAGAATTGTGTGTATTTTATCTTGTGTGTACATCTATGAAACTTTAAATTGTAGCTGAAATTTCCGAACTTCACCTGTGTTTTGCAATTTGATTTATTATTTCATGTAGCTTAAAAGTAAGTGTATTTGATTTTTCTCTTTAAAAATGCATCTGTTTTTTTCTGTCTGTCAGACTTTTGAAATTGTAATGTAATGAAAAGTATATTGCTGTTATCAACGAGTCTTGTGAATTATGCCATATGATAACCATGTCATATCAATAAACAGAAAAAGTTTTATTAAATAAATTAAAGCACAGCTTTTATATCGAAAAATACTGAGAACTCTTGTCTGCTTTAAAATGTTTTATGATATTGATTTTGACACACTATCATCATTGAGACTCAAATCATTCTTGGTGTGACTTTTTTTTAAGCCAAAGGTGATAAACAGTGGAAAAAAAGTAAAGGAAAGGAAAGCTGGTTAATAGGATTTATTTTGAAACTCATTTAGAAATGAAACAATTATAAGAAGAAATACTTTAAAAATAATTGGTGTAATGTAACTGTGAATACATGGCTAAAAGTTTCTCCTAATCTGGCTCAAATCAGAATAATATAATAGTAATAGTTTGCGGCGGGGCGGATAGAACCGTTAAGCTAACCATATCTCGTCTATAGGCAGTAGTTTGGCCATTGTTGATTAAACTATGTAAAAATTAAATTTTTACAACAGTTCACAATTTTGTTGCTGTCCTAATTTCAGCAAAACAAAACAAAAGTATTCAATTAGTGAAGTAACTAATCTTGTAAAGGATTTGTTTAAATGCAGATGAAAGAAAAATATTGGTTGAAAATAAAAGTGCCACTGTTTTGTAGTTGCAGGTTCATGAAAATTTTGTAATGAGTTTTCTATGATCAGCAAATTTCCATTTAGATAAAACTAAAAACTGTTCAAAGTAGAAGACATTCCTTTTTCAAAATTGAAAAGTATTATCTGAATTTATACATGTTTGTAGAAATTTTGTAATGAAAAAATTCTGTCTGTTAGATGACAGTGACTTGGTGAAAAAATAAATAGGCGAATATAAAATGACAGATGTGATGTAGATATATATTTAAGCTTTTTTTCAAGTCTGATGCATTTTGAAATTTTAATGCTGGTGTTATGTATCGTGTTTGTGATAAATTTTGGTATATTAGCTTTATCAAACTTTGAAGGAGAATGTAAAATATTATGATAATTATACATTCTTGTAACTTTTCTACATCTTTTTATTAACTTAGAACTGTTCTTCATATTTAAAACCTCTTCTTTATCCTGGTCAAATTGATGTGGTGCAAGTGGTTACTTTCTATTTTAGCACTTACAATTTGAGGGACTGTAAGCATATTGTTTTTTTTTTTTTAATTTTGCTTTCCATTTCTGATTCATTATAAATACAATTTGCTTGCTATTACATTTATAATAAAACCAAAATAAGTGTTACAAACTTTTTATAGTTGAATTTCAAATCTTTCTATGTACAGATTATTCATCATTATTGTGATACTTGTGTTTAGTTTAGAATCTGTATAGTGAAGAATTATCGAATTTTAGAATAAACATATTAATTTCTGATAATTACATTTTTGAAAACTTGTTTAAATGTCCTGCAAATTTAATTCGAAGTATGTGAATTCTGTTTATTATTCTTTTTTGGTCTTGCTAATGGTATTTGAGACTTCTGAAAAGGTAAACTATTTTTTTTACAAGTCCTGCAACTTAAATATTATTGCCATTAATCGAATAGGGATCATTATTTATAACACTTTGGAATGCGAATGGTATGGTAAATTTTTCTCTTTATTTTATTAGTTATATAGCATTTCAAAAAAAAAAAATGCTTGGTTGTAAAACAGTCTATGGGAAGATTTTTTTTTTTTTTTTTGTAACTGTGGAGAATCCAACAACAAATAAGTGTCCAATCGTTAAATAAAGTATTTATTTTTAATTGAATGCATCATTTCGAATAGAATGCTTTTTAAATTCATGTCGTATATTAGATGTATCTAATTAATTGTTTTCATTCATATCTTTGGTATTGAATATTAATTTTAAATACTTTATGTTGCAGTTTTCCCCTTTTTCTTGCATACTGCATATATATTTACTAGTCTGGGTTGTTTTGATAGCAGGCAATTTTATATTGAGTTCTAGTAGAGATTCATTTTCAATATAAAGTATTAAAATTGCAATGAACTGAATTAAATTGTTTGTAACTTTAATCTATATACCTTTCAAACCATTGATAATGTGTGTTACCATAAAAGTAGTTAAATGTCTATGATTAATGTAGCTTTAATGAAGAAAAGCAGCTGGTGTCTTGTGATTATTCATATCATATATCGTGTATCTGTAGGAAAAAAGATATGGTTTTGAATCAATCACACATACCTGATCTACGCACATAAATCTATAAATTAATATTTTAATTCCTACTTAATTTTCTTTTATTTCATGTGAGATAATTTAGTTTTCTCCATTAATATTCTATGATAGAGAATTAAAAGATATTTTTATTCATGAAATATCCATATTGATTATAAATTGTTTTTAACATTTCCCAATTTTAAGAAATATAATTGTTAATTTGTCACTTGCTTAAAATGTTTTCAGTAAATACAAAATAAATATCTGAGCATTATGTATTTTAAATTCTATTTTTATGTATTGTTTAGGGCATAAATTTTATTATAGAAATTTTAATGAGTTACTCTTAATTACAAAACATGCCAAATAATTTTGTCTTGGAAGGGTCATCTTTTTGTCTGTTGGATTAGAAAAGTTGAATTTTTCTGAATTAATCTGATACAATCTTCTGTATAATCTTATACTTTACAATCAGGGATTTTTTTGTTTAAGTGAAACTACTTACATCTTATTTTAAATCACATTAATTTATCAAACATATTTTTCTATTTTTGTTAACAAATATGGAAAAGTATTAAACAATTAGTTTTCTTTCTTTGTTAAATAAACCTTTGATGACCAAGGTTATGGAAGTCTTATGATGATTTTCTTGATTAGCAGGAAATTAATATCCTTTGCCTTCATTTTTAATGACCCTTCAAAATGAATTATTCTAAGAGCTGTCTCAGTTTGAACATTTAAATCTTGGGTTTGATGATAAAGTAGTCAAATAAGAAACCAAAGAACATGTAATACATTTTTATCTAACCCTTATTCATCGTTTTTAATCTGCATCATGACTTTAAAATTGAAAAAGAGTACAATATAAATGAATGTTTTATTTTGTTAATTAAAAGTTATAGTACATTAGAGCTATCTGCATTTAGTTATGTATAAATAAATGATATTGGTATGATAAATGGTTTTATATGGACTTTATTGTAACAATGTGTAAAACCTTTGTTTTTGCAATATTTTGTGTGCATTTGTAGTATAGTTTGTGTTCGTTTATATTATATGTGCCATATGTGAAGTATAAATTTATTGTGTTAACTAAGTCAGATTTTTCTTTATTGTGTCTCATAAACTTGAAAGCTTTTCTGCTTTTAACAAAAGAACCCTCATAGTAACGTTTTCTTGTTTTCTGGATTATTTCTTCATAAATGTATTGTTTATATTTGTAGTGTGAGAGATTTACTTGTCAAGTATGGAATTCTTGTTAGTGATTATATGTGTTTGAATATTTAATCTTTCATTGTAATTTTCCAGTGCAAAAGGGATAGATCCCATGATTTTAAATATTGATTTGATTTTTCAGATTTCTGTGGATTATCAGTGTTGATTTTTAAATGTTTCCTTTCAAATTAAAACTAATGTTTATAAGGTGGCAAATATATATCTTACTATTGCAATTGATAATTTATCCTTTTTAAAATTACATTTATACTGTATCGACCATAACTTTTCTGTACGTTTCATTTTACTAGCAATATTCTTTTCTCAAAAGCGGAAGGTATTCCAGTTACTGTTAAATAAAGATTAAATATATATAGTGGAATATAAATGGAAAATCCAGAATGCTCAGTGCTAAATTTTGTAACATTTTTAAACAATGCTTCTGTACTCCCAAATAATTTTGGAAAAAATGAGACTTCAAATGAAAACATGTACCATTTTGTCATTTTTGTAACATTTGATTAAGAAATTTGTCAGTAACAATGTGGGATTGTGAAATAAGTTGATTTTTTTTCCAGTTTTTTTTTTTTTTTCTTCTTTTTTATATTTTACAGAATACAGATATAATGAATCTCTTACTTTGTTTAGTTGGAAATTCATTTTTCTCTTTAAAATAAATTATTCAAAAATGTAAATCCTAGATTTGTATAATATAATATTTCAGCTAATATTTTACTATGCATTGAATAGTAAAATAATT
Organism: Argiope trifasciata; assembly: GCA_026543055.1. NCBI lineage: Eukaryota > Metazoa > Arthropoda > Arachnida > Araneae > Araneidae > Argiope > Argiope trifasciata. The sequence goes on from JAPMOQ010013963.1 coordinate 1,851,279, forward strand.
TTAAATCCTGTATTTAATTAAAAAAATTTGTAAGGATGTCTTCATTTTCTCTGTAAATGAAAGCATTGCTATAATAATGGCATATGAAAGTGAAAAAAAAAATCGTTGACATTCGTAAATCAGTTCATTAAATTCTTACTAAGCTATTTAAATTAAATTAGCAGATTGAAAAGTCTTTGCAAAATTAGAATTTTTACATGCCATCAAGAAAGCATCAAAGCACATTTTCTGTACTCTATAAAGATGAATTTCATAGCAACTTAATCTGTCACTTTTCAAAATGCCATTTTCAGTATTCAGCATATATATTAAGCCTTTTAATCATTTCCCGTTTCGCTAACATTTCAAAATAAAATTTTAATTCCTTAAAATTTGATGTATTTCTATAAGACATTAAATTCTTATACATACATAAACATTTTTAATGCAGGTAATAATTCAGATTACATCTATCTCATCAAGATTATAAGATTGTAAAGTTAGTGGACTTTTGTTGAAATTATTGGGTTGATGCAAAAGTGTCTAAAACTGTCTTTGGGTGTTTTTTTTTTTTTTTTTTTTTTTTTTGACAAATTATATTTCCTATAAGAAAATTCTGTTATATCTAGCACATCTTCTCTAACTAATTTATAGTCACTGGTATTTTAGTCTGTTTAAAACAAAGGAGCTCACTGTCATTCTATTCCATCTAAAGCCAGCTTCTATTGAGTTAGCTTTGCCCTATATGGTTGATGTATAGTACATTGTTTGCCACAGTGTGCTTAATTCATCCATGAATTTTTTAAGTTTATGCAATAGGTAAGTACTTTGGTTGAATGCTGTAAGGATTTATGAGCACGTCTTTATGCAAGCAGCAACTTATTTATTTTTAATTCAGAACTTGAGAAAGGATATACTTTTTACTGTTAATGAGGCATCAACTAATTTTCATTCTTAATTGTTCTTCATACCTAAATGAAAGGATTATCTATGCATAGTATGTGTCTTGAATGTTTTATTTTCATTCTTGAAGTATTAATATTGAATATTTTTCATATATGATGAAGATGGTCACTTGTAGTCTTGTCATATTGTATACTGACAGGCATTCTTTAGATGAAATCAATTAAAATGACAGTTATGGTACTACAATAAATTTTGTTCCTGATATTTCTGAGTGTTAATATACCTATGCTATTGTATATTAGAGTGAACAGTACAATTCTCGTGAAATTAAGAAATGATATAGCTTTAAATGTCATATTCCAGATACTTCTGCATCAACCTAATGTTTTTTTCCCCCGTCAACTTTTTATACATTTAAAATGTAAAGACTACCTTTTAATCTGTTGATTTAATGTTTTACTGGACTAAGTGGTTGAAATTTTAAAAAGAATCTGTTGTGTCCTGAATTTCTGTAAAGCAAGCTGAGTTGCTAGTTAAAAATGCTGCTTATTTCATGTTCAAAATTGGTCTCAGGAAATGAAATAGAAACCAGTTTTGTATGATGACATAAGAATTTATTATAAATTTACATTTCTTCCTTTTAGCAGTAATTCAATATTCTTTTTTTTACTTAGTAGGGTTGCTTACTGAATGAATTCTATTCCAAAGGGTTTTTTTTATTATTATTCTTAAAATCTTATTTATTTGATATCTTAAGCCATGTAAACAAATTCCTCTTTAGCAGGGATGTATTGTATATATATACATACATATATATTTATTTCAATGAATGTCGTTTTTCTGTTTATGAATTAGATATTTCTCATTTTTGGGAGAACCAATTTTTATTATTTTTGATATTGCATGTAAAATAAGTTTATTAAAATGAATTGGTGAATGCAGTTTTTGCAATGTGCTATGTGACAGCTCAAGTGACAATATTTATTACTTATTAGTCATGTGATATTTTTTTGATGTGAGCTAAGTATTCTGAAAATTATCCTATTAGTACTATATTAGAAACTATCAAATATAATGTTGATAATTATGTTCTTTTTCTTCTGATCGGGCAATTTTTTCACTTTCCATTTCACTGGTAATTTGCATATTCTATTTGATCATTACTTTTTATGAGATTTTTTGATAAAATTTTACAAAGTTTAACTTTGTGCCTTCTCTCATGAAACTTTTTGAAAAGGAAATAAGCATTTCGTTCTATCTTGCCACGAAAATTTATGTATGAAAAAAATAATTTTCTTTTTTCGAATAGTCTAGTTAATTTTGTATTTTGTTCTAATTCCCTTGTTAAAAATTTGATTTTGTACTTGTAATCTGTTGTGTACAGACTTGTATATCATTAAATCTGTCAAAAAATGGTAAAAATATTTATATTGTGTTTGTCCATAAGCGATATAAAAAAAGAATATTTTATTTTCATATTTAACTGAGCTATTTGTTTAGGAATCTTCAGCCAAAATGTGTATTTTAATAGCTTCTAATCAAATAAAAAGTTCAATTATTTGGGCTATATATGTGTTTGGTCTTATTGTATTGATTTTGAATTATTCATAACAGCACGCTAACAGTATTTTTTAAAATTTGCTATTCATAGAATATAAATAATTGTAAAAATTTTTATTTTACAGTATTACAACCTTTTATGTGGTTCATGGCGGTCTCGCCTTCTCTATTTTTTAATTCATTGTTATGAAATCCGTTTGTTCGAATTTATTACCATTGGAATATAACAATATTCTAAAAAAACTTAAAAATACAAATATATATAGACTTCTGGGGTAATTTTTATGAAGTCTCTAATTGTAAAAATTCACTTACTAAAATAATACATATTAATGACCATTACTTGTTTTTTCAAGCTGAGTTCCTAGCCCATATGTAAAGCTCTAACTTGGAAAATTATAATAGATCTAATGGTACTGGGGATTTATTCACTGACGGAATCTTAGTTCCTTAAGTTCTTCAAAAGTTTTATTCTGAGAATGATATTGATTGAAGACGTCAAGAAGCATGCTGATGCGATGGTCTTGTTGCACTGAATTAAAGCCTCCCACATTGAATGAAGCAGCTGATAAAATAACTAATTTTTTCACGACTGAAGCAGTAGTGGGTATACATTTTAATATTTCGAATATATCAAATAAAATGTCTCTTAAAAATATTTTACTAAACACATGGTATAACGAAGAGAAAGATCGATTTTATTTCTCTGGTTTTTCAAAAGTCAATTTCTAGATGTATAACCAATAGACATTTTTCTCAAATAGCAACGAACCATGATTTGTGCCCTAAATACTTGAGAAGCTTCAATCTTCGCAGTTGCACTGTCCATTGTTGCTATGTTGATGCTATAATAAGATGATATTCAGCATTATGTCTTCCATATTCAACTTCAAGCGCCTTCTCTCCAGTCACCGAAGGAAGAAGACATCTGGTCAAACCAATCCTCTTTAATATTTGGAGCTGAAACTATTTTGGGCGTAGTTTTTCATCACGAAAATATTTTTTAACTTCATTGAAAATCTTCTATCTCCCTCTCAACATCTCTTCAATTTATTGCAAGCGAACTCTACAACCTGTCTGAGCCGCTCAAGGATTCGCCTATTGTTTAGTGAACTTTACCCTTGAATCTCTCCCCTCCCCCCTTCTTTTCAGGAGTCGAATCTGCCTTGAATTTTATTTTTATTTTTAAATATTTCTTACTTAATTAAAAAAGGTTTTTATTTATTTTTTTCCATTTACGTTAAAAATTCCCCCTCTCTCATTTCTCCGTTATTGTCTGCTTTTTTGTTTCCCTTCTGCACCCGTCATATGTCTCTTAGTGTCGTTTTTTATTATTTTGCAATGCTCATTTTTTTGTTAGCAAAATTCTAATTTTTATTTAAAGTAAATGTTAATGTGCTCTTTACTGGTGAAACGCCGTCTTTATCATCTGTTCATCGGTTTTACCAATCTTACTAAAATCAATCAGTTCACCACAACAGTTGGGAGAAAAATTATATCGACGACAAATGACGCTCTTTTTCTACATGGCTTAAAGCTGAAGATAAAGCCCCATAAAATTAAATTTCCGTTTTAAATATAGTACAGTTTCATTTTTTAAATATCCGCTAATCATATTTAAAATGATATTGGTCATATGTACTAAAGGCTCTAAAATACGCTATTATCATAATGAGGATTAATTATTTTATTGATTTGATGATGATTCTTGTTGCTTTTCCTATACTTCCAAATTCTCTGGTTACTATTGTAATGGTCTCATATTTGTATTAATATTTTACTCGACAGTCTGATAGTCAGTTCTTCACCGCTCTTCCAACGAAAGTGCAAAATAGGATTAAAAATTTAAAAATGAATTGTCTGACTTAATTTTCAGTTCAAGAAGGTAGTGAATGCATGAAAATCATGATTTTTGTTGCGTTTAATGCTATGTTACTTGTTATTTTCTCATCACATTTGGTTCTGGTAGGCTGGTCGGATCATGTGCTTTTTTTATGTCTCTTTCTATATATATATATATAATATACTGATCTCTTATGTACTGATAAGATATTGGTCACAATGGTTGTTGGTTGATGACAATTGTAATATTACGTATCCAATACATTAAAATTAATATCAATATTTGTAGTTTATTGATGAATATTAAAGGAGGAGTTAAGAATTAAATATCAACAAATATATTTATTTCACGTATTAAAAATAGAAACTTATAGATTTATTATATATATTTATAATAGAAAAACGTATAAGCTCTTTTTGCAAAAGGGATTTTCTCATTCTGGATTGGGTTACTTTGCTTGGCACCATCCAGGCACTAAAGCTCCGACTTTGCTCAATTTTCTCATTGCCCAAAAATTTGGGAAGGGGTCGTCAGCCGGTACCATTGACCTTCCCATTTGATCCAACCTGTGTTTCAGTCTTCGCAAGGTAACTTTTTCAGTTGCTACTAAATTATTGGTTTCATACGGATCATCTGAAACAAGATGATTGATAATTAGCGAATTCATTTTATGTAATGAATACAGATTAAGTTATGTAGATGCGTATGAAATTTACTTGTTTTTATAAAGGAAAAATGAATAATTTTTTCTCATTTTCTTTTGTCATAATTCGGAATTAAAAATTTTAGAGCATTATTGTATGTAAATTTCAATTTATAATAATCATAAATAATGATCTAAGAAATTATTTACCTTCACTATTAATGTATAAATAGCCAGTGATGATTCGAGTTGAAAATGCTGTGAAGCTAACATCTTATTATTAAGCTCATTGAAATAATCTTGAAATTTATCTCAATACATTTGAGGGAAGCCGATATATATCTACATGTGATGCGACCGTTTCTATTATTATTGATTTAATATCAGCTTAATTGTCTTTAAGAATAATAAAAATCCAAGAAATAGTTGTGCATTTAATGAACTTGGAATAAAAAATTATAATTCGTCGCTAAAAATATTGAAGGCATTCAGCGGGGGGGGGGGTATTTTGTTTACGCTTTAAAATATATATAATTATTCTCATAAAAGAAGAAAATAATTACCAAAAGACTCGAAGCAGGCAAGGATTAAAGATAAGTTCATCAGATGGTAAGAAATGAAGCTGCTTTTATAACTCTTTTTTTTAAACATTGAGAAAATTATTTCCTTCTAAGCATCTGTAAAAGTCTATTTCGGATATATTGTAGATGACCTGATATTCATTTTCCTAGGCTTGAAAAAGAAACTCAATAATTACAAAGAAAACATTTTCTAACGTAGCTGTCAGTTGATATCAGAAGATTTTAGACATAAAGTATCATTTCAATGCATTATACCCCCCCCCCTCACATGCGTGTACATTTGATCATTTCGTATAATGGAAATCCTTCGCTCTCCATGTCCTTTGGTTTCTATTTCACCTTTTCGTTGAACGGTCATTCAGTGTCAGTTATGCTCTTTAGATAATTATTGAAAACGAATTCTTCTGTTGAACAGTATCAATAAAGTAAGTTTTTATATATCATTATAAATATTATTTGATTGTGAATATTTTATAGTATTACTTATCTAGTACTTCTCATAAGCTCTAGGAAAGATAAAATCGTAAAAAATTCCTAAAATTCCTACATATTTTCAAAATTTGCCGCGTTTGTATTCATTAAATGAAACATAGCATAATAATATCTAACATGCATTTTAATTTTACTATAAAAATGACAGTAATATATCAACAACAGAACACACTTTGATTTATAAATGTAATTATTAATGTTGATTAATAATTTTCCGTATTGGTGTAATTAATGTTGTGTTTTGGTCACCTGTGGACATTTTCGAATAAAAGTCATATGACTTTATGTATTCATTTAAAAGATCAGAATATAAAATAACTTTTAAAATTTCATTTTGCATTATGAGATTAATACTAGTTTTTTACAAAATTTAACAGGAATTGTTTACAATTTTAAAATTATTAACATTTACAATAACAAAGAATTTTTTATGCCTAATTTTTAATTAGTCTTTCCGTTTTCGGGTAGATATACCAAAAGAAAAAGCGTTAACTTTGAAAATGATGACAGTTAAAAGAATATAACACTTAATTTTTTGACAATCGACTCAAATATAAATGGTAAAAACCAGGAAGTACTTGTTAATGAATAAAGGATAATTTACCAAAAACAGTTTCAGGAGAAAAATCTAATTCACAAACTTTTGTAACAAATGATTAAGCTAATTAAACAATTTTAACTCTCAATTATTATTAATAAAAGTATAGTTACTGTGATTAAATTAATTCAATATTATTTCAAAACAGACATATATGATGCTTTCAGAGCCACACAGAAGAAAACCGCAGAGAGAGAAACCACAATGACCTTCGCATTATATGGGGATCGATTAAAATGAGCAATCCCTTGATAAAAGGGATTTATATGGGTTTGGCTTATTTCTTCCTTTTGATCAAGGCAGTCTATTGAACAAAAGTACGCGCCTTAAGTATTCAATCAATCTCACTTAATGAAAGTGGGTGGAAATTTCACAGAAATATTTTGGTGATCACCCCTATTTAGTTTGAAGTTTAGTCAGTTTTAAAAAGTGAGAAATAAAGAGACTGATAACTGTAGTATGGTCTGGCAAATCAAGTTCCTGCTTCCATAGAATTAGGCATGTTTCTGTATTACTAAGAGGTCTAAGTCTCTTCTTTGAGTATTCGAGTTCTTAATTGTTTCCTCATGCCACTGCTGACATATTTCTATAATTACAGTAAATTTCTCTACAATCCCTTTACCTTATAATTTTCATGGAAAAATAAACACAATTAGAAAATATTGTTTCATTTAAGGAATAATACGGCATATATTATAATGCCCATTTAACAATTTCATTTGACATTTTATCTTAGCGTTTTTTCAAACTCAAGAAAGATTGGGCCGTGTCGGAAGAGGGAAGGGGGGGCGTACAAGCGAGGCAAATGCACATGGTCCTTTATCACTGATTGATTTTGGAAAAAAAATACCCTTTTTTGGAAGAAAAAAATCTGAATAGGCATTTATTTGAATATTATTTATCGACTTAAGGACACTTTCAAAAGACGGTTTTTTTTTCCCATTATAAGACTGAAAATAATAATTTGAAAAAAGAGATACAGCACAAGTCAAAAACGATTTACCTAAAACATTTTATCTATCAAAACCAAATTAGATGAAAACTTCGAATCGAATAATCAAATTTGCTATAAAAATGTAAACAAAAATCATATTTAATATTTTGCATATTAAATTGTATAAGTTTATGATGTAATCATGATTTTTTTATTATCATTATGATTGAAATTTTTATAAAAATAAGGAATACATTAAAGTGATTAATAATTAAATTCCTTTTATACCAATTCAAGCTGTAAATTTTTTAATGCGAAATTTGATTCAAGACGCCCACATTTAATCGTTACGGCTTTGAATAAATATCATAGGATTTAAGTCTTTAATGAGTGGTAGATTTTCATTGATTCAGTTCGATTTAATCATCCTCAGATCGTCAGTAGTTCCACAACTTGTCTTCGTTATATGAGACAGATCTATATTTTTTCATGAAGTATGAAATTATATCGTATCTTAAAGGGGCAGAAAATTTTATAAACATTCCTGTTACTATTTTCAACTCTGCCAAAGGGAAAAAAAATCTTAATTTTTAAGTTAGTGATTTTAATTGATTACTCACCCTTTATGTTGTAAAGGTATACACCACGTTCTGTTATGTTTGATTTAGGGCAAGTGGTTTCGAGTTCTATTCCTTCAGATTCTTCTGATACCTGAACCCAGTCACAAGGTAACCCTGGATAGCCAAGTATTAACTTATAGTCTCCCACTCTGTATAAAAATTTTGCTATTATGAATACAAGTAAAAAATTCCATCAAAACTGTTAGAAATACAATTATTTAAGTTAGAAATGTGAGCTAGTCTCATCACTTTTAATTTAACAAAATTTCTGTAATCGTGTGTTTTAAAATCAATTTGTACCACTACATTATTCAAAATATTGCTTAATCTCTTAATCGCCGTGTTGCAAATTCCAACAAACTTTGTCGTATCTATGTTTCACACGGGTAATGAAAATCCTGGTTTTATCGAATCATATTATTTATTGTAAGTCTCTTATAGATGAAAGCTCTAAGAAGGTTAATTTGATTTTAAACCAATGTTGATTTAAAATATGCTTACAGTTGTCACGTACTGTGAATGTATTTCAGTGTCAACATTTCCATTCTTTGGCTTTTAATTTGTGCAAAAAGAGCAACTCTAGTGGGGAAAAGAATGTAATCTTTGAAGCATTAGGGAATTATTTAGAAGACGGCTTTTCTGATATTTTTGATTCTAAGGCTCCAAATTATTATATTTATGATAATTCGAATTTTTTGCCAATGGAACGTAGTCATGCCCTAATGTCAGTTCAGGCTTTTGGTATTAAAATATTTTATGAATGATAAAATATTTTATCTAATCTTAAGATTGGTATGCTAACTAATCAGGAAATGTTGTTGGCAAGACATACGCAGAATAGAATGGGTGCTTCAATCTTCTGATTAAATGCATTAATCCTTTGCACTTTTAGTTTTCGAAGATATAACCAAAATCTAAATAAGCCTGCCTTTGACTTCGTTTTTTCATAAGATTATGCCATGCACCCGATGGTGTAAAATAAAAATATGTATATAAAAATGCATTTTGTGAACAATGATTCTCACAATCTAGAAACCATCCCAATCCAAAATTCTGCAAGATTTGACCTATTTATGAGCACTTGAATAAAAGATATTGAAAAAGTGATAACTTCAGAAAGAGGTATTACCATAGATAAAAATTTGACGCACGAAAAACGTTTATCCTGGAGCGGAACCAGAAAATCCTTGTACATCCTGATATGTTCCGGTACAATTGTCAAAAGTAATGATGCGATGTGGGTTTACTGCCCATATTTTTCTTCAAGAAATCAAGTGCTAGAGGGCCAATAACATGCTCCATCACCAGGCTACGATATACATCATTGTTACAGAATAAAATTGTTTTGGTTCTTCAAGCACGTAAGTTCCTTTCGCGCTCAATTTTTACGTAAGATGGAGCTCCACCATATATTAGCTTTTGTGTTACGGATGTTCACAGAAGAATGTGTTATCAGCCGCCACTTTTGTGATCTAATGAAAACTTTTATGATTAGATGCAGATTTACTGTCATCCGTTATTTTTAGAACAGAAGGCAGATAATTTTCATGCAGATGTTTAACAGTTATTATTATATATAATTAGAAGGATTAATATGCATATTTATTCCATTAAAAATCCTTTAGTTCTTTTGTGAAAAGTAGTACTAATAGATTGTGTAAGATTTTTCATATAGATTTAAAAAATCATTTTTACTTTTACTACCTGGCAATTAATTGAAACAAGATTTTTTTTTAAATCCTAATTGTTTTACTAATTTTTTTAGTTTTGTATTATCTATTTTATTGGAGTTCATTCAAGTGATTTCATAGTTGGTATGCTGTGTTACCATGTTTCAAACTGTGATGTGATGTTCCTGTATTTCTCCTTTCTACAAGATAGCTAATAGATTCTAAATAAATTGGTTTGGAACATTTAAATTGCATTATTGGATCATAAATTTTCGTTATTGCTTGGTATAGAATGTACTGTAAATTAATTTTTGATAAATTTCATGGGCGAGCTGAAAAATTCTCATACTCGACTTCGAGACTCGAATTCAATAAAAAGAAAACGCACATTCTCCATAATATGTCCCTGTTCACCGATCAATATCCAGGTGCTAGTGTGGTATGAATGTTTCCCTCGTGAGATGACAGGGTTCATGAACAAGACCTATTTCCAATAATCTTTGCGGAGCTTTAAAATGAAACTCAAATCTAAGAAATCAAATGAACTTAACAGAGCAGCTTTACGCATTTCTTGGTTGATTTAATTTATACTCTTAGTACTACCGTTAAATTTAATTTCTTATAATATTACGGTTCAGATACTCAGAAAAGAGATGACAAGAACCACAAGTTATTCCTATATTTTGTTTATGTCTTATCACCAGTTGCTTGAATGCTACACAAAAGTGGGACGTTAATCTGACTCATTCTTAATTTATTTGTTCGACTTAGTCAGACTTCCTCCAAAGATCTTAAGTTTTTAGATTTCGCTATTCAAAAAGCAATCACGAAAGTTGAAAAAATTAAATACGTTTAATTAAATCCAGGAATAGACATTCTTTAGAAATATGTTTGTAATTCCTGAATCCCCTTATTCCCATTAAAAATTAATTATGTTAGAAGTCTAATTTTGTAATATCATATATTAATAAAAGGTGAATTGTTGTTATGATGGACTTACTGTATTTTTAAAATTCTATGCAATCTAGCTCTTTTCAAAATCTTAAGATATATTAAAAGAAATATTTACCTTATTGCAGCTCTTTTGTATTCCACATCATAGATGTTATAAACAAATTCATTTCTTACTGGGGGACCATCCCGACTAATCATGTCCCATTGATTCAATCCATCTAAATCTTTATCTGGAATGTAAAAGATATATTGTTTTATTAGTTTATATTTAAAAATGCATTTTTATCAAAAATATTTCCAATCATTCAATTCTACTCTGTTTTCAAATTACTGTATTGAATTCATTGTCGATTATATAATTAGATACGAGTTACGACGCTAGAGGGGGAAAAAATTCAAATTCAGTAAAAAGAAAGTGAAACATGAGCTAAGAATTAAAGAAACTAAATTTATAAAATTGAAAAGAGAAAGAAAAAAAACTTGTAAGGCTTCATCTAGGCTAATGAATTCTGAATTGGGGGTGGGGGGAAAATGGGAAGTAAAACCAAAAGAACGAAGGAAATATCGAATGTAAATTATTTTAGACATATGATTTATTTCAGTTTTGCAAATATGAAATTTTATAATCGAGTTTTCAAATTTTATGCAGCTTTATGTTTTCAATGACTATACACTATTTTAATCTTTTTTTAGAATTTAATTATCAATTGATCACTTTAAATAAAGTTTGGTTGCGTACTTCACTTCACATGTAGCGCCATCCTTACAAATGAATCTGAGAAAAAAAAATGGTAAGTTGCCATAATATTCATAATTTTGATACATAAATTAAATACTTACATGTAGAAAATAATCGAAACAATTTCTACGGATAGTGTAAAAGTTAGTTTAAATAGAAAATAAATGACTTAAAAGACTTTTTTGTAGTATTACGCTATCTGCCGAACTAAACTGACATTTGGATGTATGTGACGACTATATTCGTTGCAATTCAATACTGACTATTTTCGATTCATAATTAATATGGAACACAAACATGATTAATTATTATCCACTCACGATATTACTGACGATTGTATTTACATTAGGGAGTATTTCTTCCATCTTTCTTTTTCATTATCACTTGAACTTTGGGACATTCGTTTCCTTACATTATGAAATAAAATATCATTGAAGAAAGACATTCTTATAAAAGTTAGTTTTGCTCTATAATATTCTGAATAGAGATACTAAATATCTGGCATTGAAGTAGAATGCTTTGTCTTCTTTTTACAAATGATTAGCTCATTTTATGATTTGCAATTGCCTTGTAGCATACATTTAGAATTTCAAAATATTTTTACTTACAGCAGATGATTTTAATCAAAAGTTGTAATGCCTTCTATTGGTGGGCGAACTTTTGTTCAGAAAAAATATGGTAATACTATATTTTGCATGGTACTTGTCGAAATAAAACTTAGTTAATTTACGTCTGTATTTAATAACTAGAGTCTGAAAATCATTTGTATTCTTTGTAGTTTGTATTCTCTTAATATACAAAGCTTAAGTGTGAGAGTGTCTCTCATTACCGTTTCACATGATTGCTAAAGTCCTTTTAAAATTCAAAATGGTATCTCGTGTAACCGGAGAAGTAACGTGTGTATATACTAAAGTAACTATGAAGAATTTATTATGACAGATTTCAATGTCCCTAGTCACAAAATAAGATTAAAAATTAACTCAAACATTAAAGGAGATCGGCTAAACAGTCCAGTTATAAAAATCAACGCTATATCGTTATAAAAACACAGGGAAAAGTTTCATAGCATTATCTGTGTAATTGGCGGAAATATTTGCGATAAAAATGAGCTTTCGGTGACTTGAATGTGCGTTTCGATTAAAAATTGAAAAGGGTGGCCTCTTATTATCTCTTCCCTCAAGTACGTTCATAGCTTAAAAGAACTTAACCAACCACCATGTTTATACTTAAATTATGAACAGATTTTCAATTAAATGCGTGGTTGTGTTGGATTCAGTGTTCTTCAGACTCAATTCCAAATTTTATCCAATAATTCTTATTGCATTTCTATGAATTATTAACTAAATTGGGCAAGATTCAATTAATTTGAATCCTTTTTTTATCAGTTAATTTAAATAGTAAAAAGAATCTTTTTTAAAAATACAGTGACGAGAACTCAAATAAGCTGTTATGAATGTGGTTATTTGTTCAGAAAAAAGAATGAATGAAAAGTGTAGTATTTTTAACCTGTATTCCGGCCTCCAGCAGCTGCTAATAAAGTAGGAAACCAATCAACTGCATGAATTAAACTGTAAAGAAAAAAAACATAAATGAAAGCAAGAAAATATTAATGTACGACAGCAAAACTAATAATAAGAAGAACGGGTAATTTACTAGTATAAAGTTTACAAATATAGGCAAAAATATTTTAAACACTATATTATCAACTGTATTAGTGGGGGAGGGAAGAGAATGTGATAACAATCGAAAAACGAATTTCCAGGATAATAAGGAAAATGATCAAAACTGAGCATAAGTTAGGACATTAGAACCACAAGTGAAAGATATTCAGTTTACTTACCAAATTATTGTTAGAAATTTTAAAGGAAATACTTGGGCGAAATTTGAAATGAAACCAAGCTGTTTTAGTTGAGGGTTTGCTTTGGTTCAATTTAGTTTAGTTCTTTAACATCTCGTTTGAAAGAAACAATAGGGCTATTTTTGGACGGATCTAGTAATTTTGAACCACAGTAAGATGACATAAATGACACCTGAACTCGCAACCACTTCTCCTAACTTTTGCACTACACCATAGGGAAGACGTTTGATTCCGACGTATTTAACATGCACCAGATCCGCTTACCCGATGGTTCTTCGGTGAAATCGGGTCTCGAACTTGAAATTCTCCGGTTTCGAAGCCCAAATCGTACCGTGGCTCCCATTTCAGCTGAGGGAACTCTGTATCAATAACTGTTGACGATCCAACATTTGATTATCTCAAATTGTTTTCTTTCAATTTTAACAAGTATTGCTAAGTGAACATGAAGTGCGGTGTGTTTCAGAAGTAGGTATTGATAATTTTAGAGTTTTTCCGTAGAGGAATGGTGTTTTGTCTCAAAAGAAAAAAGAAAGAAGTTTCAAGATTATAAAAACAAGTTTTCTTTTCTCTTTTGTTTATAAGTAACAAATATTTCTGAGTTTTTTTAACATCTGATGTAAATCTGAGACGGATATTCATACCAGATGTGGGAAAAAACACAGAAGTAAAGGTTAAGAAAAATTCTTTTTTTTTTTCCATTTAGAAAATTGAGATAAGTGTCGTTGCGTGCTAAGGGACGAAGTACAACTCACGTGGTAGTTAATTTTTTATAAATAATGAAAACAGCAAAAAATATATAGTTATTAACTGATACTTATATCTTTATTAATATTCTTAATTGCAATATTATTCATTGAATTTTCTACATTTTAAATTATTGGCATTTCATGTTATGTGTTTAGCTATATTAAAAATGGTCTTCAAAAGAATGTTGATTATTCTTCGTGCTTTTGTAAATAAAAAATTCAAAATGCATTTCCTCCCAGCTAATTCAATTGCAATTTGTTCAAATGTGCATATAAGAGAGCTCAGCTTTATTTTAAGACATATTAAACTCGTAATTTTTTCTTTGAGTATTTAAAATGTTTATTATAAAGAAGGACAAATTATTATTATCACGAACAATCTCAAACTTATTTAATTTTCAGAAAATTAAGGATATCTTTGCTTAAAGGAAATATTTGTAATTAAAGATAAAATTATGTGTATATTGTGCATCAAACTCGGGGAAACCAAAGGGGGAAAAAAACCTCGAGAAATGGCTGGATTGAATTGACCCAATGTCAAGCACTTACCACCTTGACTGCAGTCCTTACCATTCTGCTTCAAGTGTTGTAAAAGTCCTTTTACGTAACAATGTCAAGTACAATAAACCTTTTTTTGAGGTTTCTCTGTGCTACTTTCCTTACAGCCCCAAAGTGTGTATATTTCAGAATTTGTTTTCATTACCTTTGATTTTCAAATTTATAATGGGAAAGTAACTAAACTTTATAAAAACGATAATACACAATTTTAAAATAATTGCAGGGAGTGCTTAAATCTATAATAAGTGAACCATAAATGAGCAACACTATCTCACATAAAGTATAAATATGAATTAAGAAACTGTCAAAGAAATATCTTTATTTTGTTACGCATTCAATAATATCACATTGTATATCATTTGAATAGTTCATATTATTTCCAAAGTGTTTGTATTTTGTACGGAATGCATAAAATGGTAAATCAACATTTCAAAGATATAAATGTATAGATTTGCATTTTATGAATTTCTTTAGTCAACGATATATTATTTTTATGCCAAAACGAAAATGAATCGAAAGAAACTTTTCTTACACCAATATTATGAGTAAGGCCAAAGAAAATGAATCAAGTTTGAAATACAACTAAGTAATTATAAGCAAATCCTGAAGAATATTAATATTCATTTTTACCAAAAGGAATTCAGGATGCAAGTTTAAAATTTTAGAAATAGAATTTTCACAAATGTCAAATTTCCTTGTTTTTACTTTAAACAAAATAATATTAGATATTCATAATTTTTTAGGAATAGAGTTACTTTACTTGTTGTTGACGTATCCACTTTTTTGAAGAATGTCTCCGTACAAAAATGTTGGAACTCTTGTACCACCTTCCCACAATGTCATCTTTGCTCCTCGAAGAGGGTAATTGCTTCCACCATTCACTACATCAGCACCATTCTAGGCAGCGGGGAAACATATTATTAATAGAGTAGATTTTATAATTTGATCACCTAAATGAGTAACGTCTTACTTAAAGCGTAACTCTGATGTGCTAATGGCCAACCATCTACTGTCAGAAAAGTTTTGACAGTAGATGGAGAGAAGGAGACAATTAGGAAACTTAAATCGCTTCGCGAAGAAAGGATAACGCTCTTAAAAATATCGTGCAAACCTCTCATTGCGACATGTTGGCAAATTTGATATTATGAAAAAGTGAGACACTTTTCGAACTCTCTCTTTCAGACTTTGATTGAACGTCTATCTCCCAGTTTATTAAAATTGATAGTCGCGTAATATTACATCATGCCTCGTTAGAACAATGCTACACTCAAAAGCAACTTCTTAGAATTTTATTGCAAAGAATTTTTTAACTTATAGGCCCAGATTTTAAAAGATATTGCTTAAACTTTAGTATAACGTGTTTATATACCTAAGATTCCTCTATACTATTTACCAAAGCAATTAAATTTTCAAAAGAAATATATTTAATGGCTAATTTTTTTCACTCCTCATTTGTTGGTTTGTTGCTTTTAATGAGTATGTATATAATGATATTTATTAATCTAATTAATTTCCAAATTTTTTAAAATCTTAAATATGCCTATATTACTGTATTCTAAATTTTCTACTATTTCCTAATCCAAAACTCACTTTTTTTTATTTAACAATTTCTAGCGTACGCTTTAAATAATTGATAAGTCTATAATTCTTACGCTGTAAAGGAAAGAATAAAAATCTCTAACGCCACTGTTTAATTTCCAAAGATACTTAAGATTCCATTTTTTGAATCGACCAGTTAAAAAAAATCCCTATAAAAAATCTTTAAGTGAAAGCACTAAAAACACAACCTCTCTTAAGTTCAATGTAAATAGATGCATTTCATCAGTCCTCTCGGTGTACAAACCATGCCCTTCAGGTGGAAAATAAATTGAAATTGAATTCCCAATTTGTCTTCTTTTCGGCCTCTCATCTACAAAAATATGTTCCATGTATACCTGAAGTCACGAAATTTTTTTAAACCTAATGACTTTTTTTCATTAGCTAAGAACCCCAAACATTTATGAAACCTTGGTTTCTTGAATGAATCCGACATTTTATAATACATTGCGTTGATTTTTTCAGAAAGGGGAATATATTTTGGATGCAACAGTTTAAAAAAAATTAGAATCTATCATATCTATTTTATTTTAATTCATCATATTATCATGAATTTTTTTCTTGGCCTTTTAGGAAAATCAGAAGAAAAAAACGTGTTGCTATTTAATTTGGAAATAATTAACCATGTAATCAAATGCACAAGATTATCCTAGAGTATCAATAAATTCAAAATTATTACTTCATCCGCTGTATCTGGATTATATTATACCGAAATTATAAGATTTTTAGAAACAAGTTTTCTCACTTCTTAGAAATTATATATATATATATATATATATATATATATATATATATATATATAT
>JAPMOQ010013963.1:1868368-1985867 GCA_026543055.1 Argiope trifasciata
TATATATATATATATATATATATATATATATATATATATATATATATATATATATAATTTGTACTTACATTTCAAGTGTGGAATATAAATTTTATTATTATCTAATGTAATTGAATTATTACAAACGCTTACATCTGAAATAAACACAATTAAGAAATTATCCCAAAATCCAAATCTTTTCATATCAGCAACTAAACTTCCTATTGCATCATCCATGGCCGTGACCATACCTATGAAGAAATACAAAATTGTTTATTAATAATTAAAAATACTTGATCGAATGAAACTTTATTCATTAAAATAAATGCGTTATTTATGAGAAATAAATCTTTAATATTTACAAATAAACACAATCGAAAATTATGAAGGGCATTTATCAAATGTCTGAAAACGTGAGATTTTGTTTTTATGTTCCCCCTCCTAAAAAATTTATTAGAGGTTTTTGGGGGTTTGAAGGGGTGAGTTTCTTACGTTTGAACTAAGTTTGTTTAGTTAACGTTTCATTTAAAGTCGATAAGTATTATTATACAACAGATTTTATAAATTAAAACTGCAATCAGATGACAAGATAGATAATTGAGTCTGCGAATAATTTCCAAATTTCAAAACCGCCTAAATGTGAGGGTTGTGATAAACGATAGGAACCTTAATTTTAATCAAGCACATTTACTCGCCAGATATTTTGGTAAATTCGGATTTCAAATTCGTGATCCTTTTACACCGAAGCCGAGGTTCTGCGAACGGGATAAGGTTTTTCTTTTATTTTTTGAAGGGATAATGCTTGGAAAGTTTAAAAATTCTTTCAGGTGCAATTTAAGTTACAATTAAGTTTTTACCTTTCTAATACCATTCAATTTTATCCTGGAATTTTTGATATGATTAGATTAGATTAGATTTATGCATCGTTTGGATGCTGAAGTAGTGCTATTTTAATAAATCTGCTCATAAATTATTTATTAAATCGTGTTTTGCGAAAGGAAATTGATTCTTAAAGGCTGACTGGTGCCTTTAAGAAATATGCCCAATTTTATCTCGTCAATTAATGAGAATAAGATTATCCTCTAGCACGTTATTACCAGTAGAGAATGTGCTTGAAATATTAAATAAATTTATAACACATGCATGGCAGCATGAATGCTTTTAATAAATTAATAAATTAACGTTTCTCACTTGTGGATGTATGTTCTTTGTTTATATTTTAAACTAATGAGAATATAATATTTTATTTGTCACCGTTGACTTAAACACCTTACTTTTCAGGTAATACTTTAAAATCTTTCATTGTTCATATTTTTTTCCTACTTAAAGCCCAGTCAATCTCTTGACAACAACTACGTTTCATAGTAGTAAACATTATTTAACCTTAAACTGACTATTCCTACTGGTCAGAAAGCACATGGAAACAATCTGAGTGACCGGAACGCCGCAATAGCAACACTGGTGGGAACTGTTATTGAGTCCTAAGAGCCATCACCGACCACGATACATCCCTTCCTTTGGGAAGTACGTCCCGTCATCTATGAGAGAAACCAGACTCCTACTTTTTTTCTGTACCTAGTAGGCTGGCGAGAAGCAACCACCATACTGGAAGCTACTTATTCTCATTTCGACGTACCCCTCGGGAGGGGTTAAACAATATTTTAAACAAAACAGTAAAACATTTTCCCCATGATTTAACCAAGAAATAGAAAATAGTTTTTAAATCAATTTAAAAAAAACAGGCGTTTAAATATTAAACTATAATCGTGCTGCAAATATTATAATAGCTGTTTGTAATTCATGTCATAATGATAATCATATGTGAGTATTTCATTTCTAATTGTAATATTTTCAATTTAATTCCCATAAAATAAATCGTTGTTCGTATTTTAAACGTTCATAGCAAGCAATAGTGAGTGATGCTGAAGTTGATAGTATGCAAAGAGCTACTAGATCTGCTAGAAATAGTATGTATATTTAAAATTAAGCTCTTAATCATGTATAAATGATTACTTCGAAAAGTACAGATTTTTTTGCCTTAAAACAGTTTTGTTGAAATATATCAAACAATTTTTAAGGCAACAGGATCATATTTTCAATACTATATATCTATTATGTACATCTAGCAGTACAGCGTGCAGCTTTCAGGATGCTGTCTTTGGCAATTGCATTTTCTCTAATGTACATGGAGGTCACCTTGAACTCGATGGTAAAATTCCTCCAGTTATGAGTAAATGTCAGATTGCGCCATCTTTTAATAATCTGATTAATTCTACGCTGTGGGTTGCTTATTATAAATTTTCGAATTGTTGCTGGATTTGTGAATAAATGCGATTATTATGATTTGGAAAGTTAAATAAATCTTTGTATCAAATTACACATAAGCTTTCATTCGTTCATCTTTTGTGGAGGCATATTTAGTTTTTTTAGTGTTTTAACTGCTAATTTAATACATAAATGTTTTAATTTTTACTTCCTTTCTCTTGTTTGCGACATTTATATTTGACAGTAGATAATTCCTTCAAAAAATAATAATGAAATTTAAAAGATTAAAAAAAAATTAAGTGATTCGATAAAACATACGTTTAACTCAACATGTCATTTAAGTATAAACATACCACTGAAAATTCGCCTTTCTTTATTCTTTATATGACTATATTTATCTTCATATTCCTTTGGAACCTGGAAGAAAAAAATCTCAACAAAGTTACCTATTTACGAACTAGTTTTAAATAATTATTTTCGAAAGTCAGCATTTATAAGGCTCAAGAGAGAATTTGTTGCCTTTTTTCTAGGAAAAAATATTTTAATTCAATGAATTTTACTTTTGTGATACATTCTAAACTCTCTTATGAATTTTTAAAAAGCACTTATAACACACTCATATAATGCGATAATTTTACAATAAATTCAGTAAGAACATCTTTAATGCTTTTATAAAAGCATAAAAGTTGGGTCAAAATTTATGATGCAAAATGCACTTTTTCATAAAATTAATTTTTAATTTTAAATAGGCTTAGAAAGTTTGTAATAAAAGTAGTTACAGTTTCTAATGCTTTCACATTTACTTGAAATAAAATTTAGTTCCAAGCGGTATTTAAAAATTTTATTTAATAGAAAATCTGAAGTTTGTATTTGGAAATAATTACTGAATGTTTATATAAAGGACCGCCATGATGTAGGATATTACATAAGTCAATTTTGATAAATTTATGAGATTTCAGCACAGTTGTATTTATTATACCTCTATTATCTCACCTCAATTGAGTCTCTTTTTCGTACTTTTGTCCCTTTCTGCAAATAAAATCGTCTGTCTGAGATCAAAGGTCTAATGGCTTCTCTTTAGAAATTGGGAATAATAGATTTACAGTCATCCAATGGATAAAAGTTCATAAAATAACATGCTTTACAGCACTCTGCAATTAAATTTGTTTTTTTTTTTCCTTCAAAAGAGAAATTAATTCACGATTCCTAAAACGAAGATTTAATTTTTTTTCTATCATTCTTTTAAGATAACAATGAAAATTAGGAAATCGCTATGTGCTTTATATATTCACGAATTTTCTTTCCGTTTTAAAACTTGTCTATATTAATGTTTTTTATTTAAGATACTTACAAACCATTCATTAATTTCAAAGTCGAGCTTACCTGTAAAGGAAAATGTACTGCTTGAAACGGTAAGTATAAAAATAATGGTATATCAGGATCCGACTGTGACAACAGATCCGTAACCGCTCTTTTCATTACTTCCTGCAGAAAAAATGAAATGGAAATGATAAAAAAATTTGCATTGAAAAAAATTGAATATTTATATTTGGGAACAAGAACAATTAAATAACTGTCATTATTTTTTAAAAAAACCTTTGAATAATAAGTATTTTGAAGCGCATTGCTTCGTATTCTCTATTTCGTGTAATCTATTATTAACGATCTCCACCTTTTATAAGATTAGTGGTTGTTAGAATTAAAGTGTTTGTATCCTTTAAAGAAAAGCTCAGTGGTTATAAAAACGCTTCGCTGATATATGTTTTTGCATACAAAGAAACAAATGATGATGAAAAATTCAAAGTGAATCATAGACAAATCTCTTGGATAAACGTCATCTAGTTGCGATATCTATTAATTATGATTTTAACTTCTAAGGACAAAGATAGCGGTACACCCCCGACCGGCCAACTTTAGAGTCTTAGGCTCAGTAAAACCGGAGGGCCCGCGGGAAAAATACCAAAACGCTCTCAGAGCGATCCCCAAACTTTGCTCACGAGCCCGACAAAATCAGCCGACAAAGCAAACCCGTGAAAGAATAACACCAGTGGTCCATCGACCTGAGCCTTTAGACCTGTAGTCATCATGCCCTAACTTCTAAGGACAGTTGGTACAAGCATCTAAACATCAGTCTGATTAATGAATATAAAACATTAAATTAACAGTTCTAAGATAAAATGACATTTTTTTTCAGATTATTTTCTTGTCCTATCTTCAACATTTTCATTTCATTTAATTGAATGTAGAGGGCACTTTTAAAACTGCTTTTAATTAAGATTATCATTTCTAGCATTAATCATTTCGCAACGTCCTGAGATACATAAAAATACTAGTCAGCCATTTAACCATTTGATTTTTCTCTATTATCATCTGAACATGGATTTTTTAATTCTCACCGGTCAATGTTTTTATTCCTCTCAGAAATATTAATAATAATAGTAAATGCCTAATACAGTAATGTAAACAGCTTTTATGCACTTCTCCTCCACAAGAGGCCGTAACATTTAAAAAGAATCGTATTCTCAACGTAAGTTTAAGCAAAAATTACACTCTCATTTTAATTAGTGAAGAAACACTGGACATTTTCTGAAAAAGAATTTATCCGAGTCTACTGAACATGAAGAAATTTTTGATTATTGTTAATTTTTGATTATTTTTCATCGAATTTCAGCGAGTGTCATGAAAGGCTGTCGATACTGCTACGTACAGTGGTGACGGGGTGGTCGGCTGAAAACAAGAAGTGTCATGAAAAGTTACAGAACTCCCCTCCCTGGCGGGTATACGATAAGAATGTCCAATAGATCTGGTAAGGGATAACGACTCTTTATTCCACATGAATACTCAAAAGAACATAACTTGAAGTAAACACCGCCAAATCACTGTTAAACAACAGTACAAAGCTCAGAGAAAACTCGCTGGAGATTAACACTCAAAGGAGAGCTTTCGCTCATCTTTAATCTCTCTCGAATAAACTACTCAGTTGTTATATTCATGACAGGACATCGAATGCTCTATAACAAAGGCTAGAACTCGAGTGCTAATAGAGATATAGATGAAAATTCTAAAATATTCTGGATCCTTCACATTTATAGTCAAATTTGTTTCTAAATAGTTACCAAGTCTGTTTACGTGGTCGGAGACATTAGCCCTCAATCCATTCAGCATCGGTTAGAGCTATATGTAAAACTAGATTACGTACCAGCTAACTAACTGCGTCGGAAAGCAATATTGCAAATTCATATCAATACTTTTCGGATTCGATACTTACAAAATAAGACGTCTAGAGTTGGATTTCCAATTAAACGGACTACTTTTCTGAATTGTGTGTGTGGGGGGGGGGGGAAGCGCAGGCAGATCGCTTAAAAAATGTTATTAGTTTAGTTTCCAAATAAAAATACAAGTGTAAAAATGCACAATCTATAAATTATAAAATATTTAGGCTTAAAGTGTGTCTATATTTAACAATTCAATAAAATCTAATTACTTATTTATAATATACTGGAATACTAATTATTCATTTAACTCGTTATTTTATATTCCACTTGAAGGGTCTTGTAAAATAATGATTTTTTAGACTTATATTTGCTTGTCTTTTTATAATTTATCACAATAATAATAATAATAAATACTTTAATTCGTTAATAAATTATCATTAACTAATAATTATAATTAATTTTATTACTTCAATCCTTTTCTATGATATAAAATATCAAATAAATAGACACATTTTTATTTCTCATATGCTGCTTCAAATAAATTTAAATTAAATCATTAAAACTTTGATACTAAATTGATTCGTCATTTAAAGTGAGACCTCATAATATATAATCGCTTGGGGCCACAAAATGCTTACATCTGCAAATGAAAGGCAACTGATATATCTATGTCAGATGAAAATGGTGGACCATGTATTGCTGATGGAAATATCGATGATGTAATTTGGGAGGAGCACATCATACGTGACTGCCAGGAAAGGACGATTAGATTTTATCTGCTACACGAACATTTTCATGCTTTTCTTTCCGCTTGGAGACTAGAACATTGAGTTATGCCGCCAGGGAGAACTCAGTTCATTCATCATTATGTGTTTGGCACATGATGGGCAAATCTAACTTTTGCTCCGTTAATCCCGTCCTTTTAATCGGTCTGCTCTGGAATCAAGGCAATGACAGTTTGTTGTATTGAAGAAAAAAAGTTATAATTATTGTTTAATAGATAGTACCAACGGTATGATATGTTGTGATGTTAATTTATGTATACAGCCTTACGAGAGCCGTTATTTTATAGAATTTCAAGTCAACTTACAACATTTGAATGCAATTGGAATGAAAGAAGTATGATTTCAGAAAGTAGGATGCAGCGATTCTAAAAAGTTTGGGAAATACACAATTTGAAGATTTATGAAAATACAGAATTTACCAGCCAATAAAGGGTGCATATCTTTGTTTCCCAGTTCATTACACTTGGACGGGGCATGTGAGCGTCCAATTTCGCAATTATTGCACATTTCTTACCATTAACAGTTATGTAAACGCCGCTGCTTCTGCGAACAGATTGAAGAAACCTTTAAAAAATAACCATGCTTTCGGGGCATTTCAGAGGTGATGGATATTATTATGACGAGGTCGTCATATTACCCATTTATGTATTCATAAACTGTTCTATGATCTTTGTACATAGTGAGAATGTTAACTGAAATATAACTATATAGTCCGAATTTTAACAGTACTGAAATTTAACTACAACATCTGGTCTCCAAACCACACTTTTCGTTTCAATTAAATTTGCCTTTGTGAGTTTGGTTTTTATTTATATTTTCTATATCTGTTTATATCTTGAATTTTAAATTACTTTGCACATTTTCTTTTGAATCACACTGTATGTTATTTTTCATAAAAGTATAATTGTGTATTTAATTTTAGAATCACCTCAAATATTATCCACCAATTGAAATAATTTATAAATATACGAATATTTGTTTGATAAATGAGTTCAATTCAAAGCATTTTTTCTGGAGAGTACTTACTGTTGAATATACGCCTTTAAACTCATGAGTTGGGTAGATGTTCCGATGAAAATCTAAAAGTTCTTTCCATACTTGAACAGATTCTAGAAAAGAAAAAAAAAAGGAAACTTCTTTTTATAATAAAAAAATTAAAGAAAATATTTTAAACACAATACTTATCAAAAGACAAACCAAATAACTGCGTAAAAAATGTAAAAAATAAACTTAAGTTAAATTCTTAAAGAAGACGTATAAATCTAACAAATGAATATTACAAACTTTTTTAAGCTTGCAAGCTTTTGGGAAAGAAGGCAAAATTTAAACCTAAAGTAATTAACTAATATGAAATAATATATATTTTTCTGCTTAACTGAATGTCCAAAAGTTTTTTTTTAAATCTTTTCTTATGGGAAGTGAAAATGCTTTACAAATATAATTTTTTCCTCTGCTTACAAGCTGGTGCAGATGCTGCACCATTAAATTTTTATCTCTACTTGTGATCTAGTCTAGAGATTGAGGTTGTACCACTTGATTAAAAGGTTTAGACAGAGACCGTAGCGCTAAAACAACGAAGGATTTGCTTTCTTACAACCCCTCCCCTACCCCAAAAACTAATATAACCCTTTTATAACTACTCTAAGATAGTTTTACTGTTCTGTCTTGTTGTCTCATTCCGTGTTGCCAGGGTGCTATTAAGGGAACAAAGAAATAATTGCATTGTCACCTGTCAAAATGTTAATGGACCTTATTACGTCCCACTTAAAAGGATGAAGCTTTTTTTTTTTTCTATCTAATTTTTGCCACCAAAATCCCCTTATAAAAAAAGATATTTTGGGATTTCAGTTGCCCGTTATCTAAAAACCCATGTACAATAATAAAATTGGCGAAAAAAATATGACAATCAATTAAGCCTCAATAACTCGTATCTTTAGACAGCGAGTACAATCTTTAGATAGTAAAGTTTAAATTGAATAACATTATACTAACTTAGAATTGTATTGATGGCGTCCTGTCATTCGAAATTATACGGAATTTGAACAGCCATTTCAGAAAATGTGTTCAACATTTTTTAAATAAAAAAATAAAGAAAGAAATTAGAAATTTAAAAAAACATATAAAAATTAATAATGAAGAAGAGACAGCTTTTCCACGACGAGTCTGGTCTTTTAAGAAACCCCGAAAGCAAAAGGAACAAACATGTTCATAAGGAGCGAGATCAGATTAGCAAGGAAATCAAGCTTTTGTGATATAATGGTTGATCATCCTTCCATCTGCGAAAATGTGTTATTACAAATATTGAAAGGGAATTGAATATTTTCTTGAAAATTGTGTCCTGAATGTATCATTATTTAGGTTCGAAGATCACAAAACTAACCATTAAAGGAACATATTGTGAATCCCCACAGATGCCACATCTTTAAAAAATCAATGAATTTTTTTTAGCTTTTACAGAGCTCCCCCCCCCCTTTTTTTTACCTTTCCAGATTCATTCGAGTTTTCTGTGGATATTTTGTGCATAGTAAGTTAAATATGATTTAATTTGCGTTGTCATAAATTTTCTGATGCACGATGTCATTGGTGAAATTATTTATATTTATTGCGTGCAAATCATCTGAAGTGTTTATTATCTAATTTTTTGTACAATTTAGACTAATCGAACGCTCTCTTTAGAAGCTCTGAGTTAGTGAAACTCAATTACAGCAACCCAATATTTTCGTTTCTCATAGTCTCTTCATTCGCCAGTTTGTACGTAAATGCATCACCCTGTGATTCGCCCCTAACCCATTTATTCTCGGATGTCCATTGAATACAAATGAGTTCAAGATCACACGCGATCTGACGCTTAATGATCCTACAGGGTTTATCAAGGGGTTAACAAAACCTATATTATATATAATATACCTTTTCCCATTAAATTGGGTACACTCAAACCGAATCTACCATTAAGAATTCAGATAATCAATAATTAGTACATTCGGTGAGCATTCATTCGGAATTGATTTATTTCGTGATCTCTGAAAATGTATGACATCTATGAAAGTTTGTTCCCATTCGATTAATGAAGCTAAATGATTTAAAAACTTCTAATAGTTGCGTGTTTTTATTCATTTTATTGGGTCGTCTTACACTGTAACGATGGCATTCAGTTTTATTCAACTGTTTTATTATTATCATCCTTTTATTTTATTGTCTGCTTCATATTTTGAAAACAGTTTTATGTTTTTATTTTAGATGAAAATAGATCAAGGACTGGTAAACTTTAAAACCTCACTCCATGTGAAAACGCTCAATGTTTGACCTTTGATCAGTTTGTTGAAGTGTTAGAAAAATTAATTAAAATATCAGTTTTGAACGAAATCTTTTGTTAAAATTATTTATGTACTTCTTCTGTTATTATTCATTAATGATTTATTTATCAGTTTATTTCCTTCCGTAAATGTATATTTGACATTTCGAAAATTTTCATCTGAAATTAAGTTATAGGCAATTGATTTTTTTTTAAAATGGTTCGCTAAAAAAAGCTAAAACTCTTAATGCGGAATAGTAATTAGAAAATTTGTAGATTCTGTAAAATCTAAAATAGTTATTTCAAAATAATATATGATATTTTATGCTTATATATGATATTTTTCTGTCGGCCTTTCTGACTGATATTCAGAATAGATAATTTTGGGGGAAAAACATTTCACCGTAATTTTCTTTTCATTTTGATAGTTGCTTTCCAAATATTAGTTAGGTTATATTAATGACCCGTTTTGAAGTAATACTAGGGCTATTTTGAGACAGACATCCTAATTTTGAACCGCTGTCAGATGACGAGGATGACACCTGATATGGCACCCCCCTCTCCAAACTTCCACACTACACCAGCGGAAGGACGTTTGAGCCAGAACGATTTAACGTGCCCCAGACCCGCTTACACGGTGGTTCTTCGGTGGAATCGAGCCTCGAACCTACAACCCTCCAGTTCCGAAGCCAAGACCTTACCACCAGGCAGCCACGGCTCATCCAAAAAATTAGATATAAATTATGTTTATCGTTTTTAAAGCTTCTAAAAAACTTTATCAGAATCTGCAACTCTGTTTTATTTTGATTGATTTGCTAACAGATCTTTTCTTAAGATTTGCTTAATTCCTATGTCAGTGCTTTATGAACATTTATTCATTCAAATAGCTGCCACAGATATTTGTCCATAAAAAACTTCAATATATTTTTGTAAGCGACCTCAGATCTGCAGGTTATATAGCCCCAGTTTGAACTAAATATATTGTGGACCAAACTTCCTCCAATCAATGTGAAAATAATTAACAAACTATTGACTCATCTGTGGTCTTCATTTTCTGAACACATTTAAATTGGGCCATACATTCTCATAATATGTCAAGTATGATAAAAAAAATGTTTCGGAGTCTTGCTTTCATCAGTAAATGAATAAACAAGAAGTGCCTTATGGGATAATGTGTTTCTTTCCTATGATATATTTTTCCTACTAGATTGGTTGGTTGATTGGACAGGGTTTCATGGCGCAAAAATGATATTTGTCAAAACTGCGCCAATCAAATGATAATTAGAACATTATTAAAAACTTAAAAACAAAAAAGTCAAACGCTTGCAATGATGTAAAATAGGAGTGAGATTAAAAGCTTGTAGAAAATAGTTTTTATTTGTAAAGAATACAAATTGAATTCCCGGATGTAAAAGCGGAAAAGATAAAAAAGAGCAATATTTTCTCACATGATGTTTAAGTTTTTGTTATGGGTACAAGTACTTATAAAAAGCTTTAAAATCTGCCTATCCAAATGCGTTTTTTATGTGTCTTTGTACCAGGGTTGCTTTATCAGCACAGTCAAAACTGATAGAAGGTTCCTGTTTTTATACATTCCAATGACAAATGTTTCTTTTACAATTTCATGTGAGTCGCACTCTATTGTCTTTTTTATAGTATATTATTCGTTTACTATGTTTTTATAGTTTTGGAAAAACAGATAGTTGATTTGCTTCAGCATTTTAGTTTACAGAGGGCGATTTAATAATTATTAAGAATCGTTATGGTATTTAGTGTTTAGACTGGAGAAGCATTAACCAGCATTTAGTGTCTCAAGAAGTGAAATACTCCAAAATGCTGATTGTTGATATGTATTCTTTTCATTGCTGTTCTCTTCCATAGATTTACCTTTAGGATTTTCTTTTTTTTAACTTCTGTAAATTTAGAAGGGTTTTGCGAACCGTGCAAGTTATGGATGGATTTTAAAGAAAAGTTGTAGGCTTTAGAACAATCTGGATTTGATTTGTTAATCACTACATCACTCGCGAGATGATTTTCTCCTAAATTGCTAGAATATATATGTTAAGCGATTAAAACAGAGGAGTCCGATTAAAAACTGCTTCGATCTGATTCAAAGTGTTAAGAGTTCTTAAAGTTTTTCTGAACAGTTTGAAATTAATATATCTCTTATTTTTAAAATAATCTTTTATATCTTTAAATTGTTTATTCTCCCAGATGCCATTTTGGACTAGCTGGATGTTATGCTGGCAATATTACAGTTAAGAAATTTAACTTTTCCTAATATTCAAGTATTAGTATCATGATCGACAGCAGAATATTTTGCATCGGTTAGTTTCCTACCACATTCTTTTTCAGAACAACCGATTCTGTGACATTTAAAACTCTCAGAAGGTTTGGGTTATGTAGATGAATATTGAAAGGCAAATAGCTAGTTCCAAAGTTTTTTGAGTGATCAAATCTCAAATATTGTTGAGTGGGCACATATCATCCATCATAATGAATACGAAAATAACTTGCACTAAAAACTTTCACCAATTTATTATTTTACTAATTTATATGCAGTTTGCTTTACAAGAGTACGTTTAGAGATAACCTCGCGTCAGAAATTTCAATTTTTATTCTACAGTTAGTTATTTAACCTAATGAGCCTAAATTCCGATTCTAGAAGTATTTTTTTACTATTCAAAGTATTCAATTAGTAAAACAACTAACCTGTTTTACAGATTCCATGTGCCATTTATTATCAATTTACCGAGTCGTAATTTCTGAATATCTTTTGGCTCACGAGTAGTTGCTAAAAGAAGTTTATGCAGCGAAAAGGGAAGGGGAGGGGTAAATTAAAATGTTTTGAAGAACGCATAACAAAATATCTAGATTCGGATAATTTTTCCTTATTTTTAAAATAAATAATCTTTTATATCTTTAAATTATTTGTTCTCCCAGATGCCATTTTGGGCTAGCTCAATGAGCAATTTTACAATTAAGAAATTTAAGTTTTCCTAATATTCAAGTATTAGAATCATGATCGACAGCAGAATATTTTGTATTGGTAAGTTTCCTACCCCAGGCTTTTTCAGAACAACTGATTCTGTGAGATTTAAAACTCTCAGAAGGTTTGGGTTATGTAGATGAATATTGAAATGTCCTTAGATTTTAGATGCATATATGTAAAATAGAATTGAGGCGAGAAAAGAAATTCAGGCTCGGCAGCACCATTCACCATGGATTTTAACAATGAAAGGCAGTCATAGGCTCTGAAACCTTCTCTCTCAAGTCTCGACTCTTACCTTAGTGCTAATGGGAATCTATACGCCAGTAGTCACCGTTTGATACGATAAGCCAAACTTAAGAGAATAAAATGACCCTTTCACTTGATTCCTAGTATACGAACCATTTATATTCACTTTTCTAATTATCTTCAGAAGCAAGCAGATCTACAATAGCTTATCACAGAGAGCTCTCTTTCTTGCCGCTTTAAGTTAAAGGGAGTAGCACAGAGCAGAAGGTAAATAAGAAAGTAATCCTCAAGGGAGTAAAGATCCCTGAGTGCATCTGGATTGGGATATTCGAACTCACCTATAAAAAACATGAGGCTCTGAGTGGATATTTTTCTAAATAGATATGAAGAGTATAGGGGAGGATGTGGCAAGCATCTTTTCTAAAGATAAATCTAACTGACGAATAAAAGAAAGAGGCAAATCTCGTAGAAGATTTCTAACCCTTAAAAGGATAGAACTAGTGAGTTATTAATTCCTACATAATAAAAATGAGTACTGTGCCCTTTTTAAAAGCAAAATTAAATAATTTTTACTCAGCCTTTTTCCTCCAGAGCAAACTCATATTTTACAATGCTTCACCTACTAATAAGAGGTGAGGTTATGTTCCTTCTAAGTTCTCAACTGGATCAACCATAGAGCATAGAATAAACGCCGCATAAATTTGTTAGCCATTGAGATAAATTATTGTTATCGATAGGATGGGAAGTGAATTGCACTATCAAATGTGATCTGTTTATTACCTTGAGGTTAATGACAGAAGTCTGCCTACAAGTTTGATCATTGTTTCAAAGAGATTAATCTTCATAAATTCAAGCTGCAGTTACTTCGGTTTCGAGAGACAGTGTTCTTCTGGAAGTTTTGGTTTCTTTGGTTGACAATAATTTTAATTCCTAATTTAAATTCCTTATTCTTTCTGTAATTTTATAATTAATGTAAACATGTCTTCCTGAAATTTCATCTGGGTATTGGGTACTTGTTGTTTTGTCATGATGGGAGTAACACAAGGCTAAAAGAAACTACAAGTCCATTGTAAACTGTTGGTTACAAGTTGTGCATCTTTGTAGATTGGACTACAACAATAGTCCAAACTACAGTTGTGGCTACACTATGATATTTACGTGTTTTGGCCATGTGCTTAGAGAGCTTTCAGTTTGTTTCATTTAGGAATAACATTTTTCAACTCCAGTTTAACAGCTGATCAGCTTTGCGTGTTAAGTTTCTAATAGAATGTGTTAATTCAAATACAGATCCTATACCGAATTATAGATTTAGTAAAGAATTGTATATTATTGGATGTGTTAGAGTGAGCTTGCATGATTCACTTCAATAATGGGCTTTTGTCAGAAGAATTTTCCCAGAGTTTGCGTTATTTGAAAGCTAAAATGATTCAAAACTTACTCTCAATTGTGTGCATGTAGTAATCAGACTCTGCATAGTAAAAGCCTAGAAAAGAATCAAATCCTCTAAACATTGGTGTATATGATTTGTTGCAGTGACCCAAATGCCATCTAGAAAAAGAAAACAAAATATGTTTATAAAGTCTACTCGAAAGTAACCAACAGTTTATAAAAAAATATTTAAAATGAATTCTTTAGTTTTTCTAGAGAATAGAGTAAAAATGCATAGATTTTAAAGCTATACAACTTGGCTCTAAACATCTTTAGAAATTTTAACGATAAACTGATGTGGATGTATACTTGAAAAATCACGTTAAAATATATAATAGACTGTGATAAGTCGTTTTTTACGGGCATTTCGCTGAAATAGTCTGCCATTTCCTCTACGTTTTTCAAGCAATATAAATCGCAAAGCGAACACTGGTCTCCCTGGCATGCCTTTTATGCTAGCAAAATAGGGAATGTCCAAAACATTTTGGTCACATTGCAAAATTATCAAAAAAGAAAACAACTCTGAAAAAGAGCTTTTTCTGTGTTACTTGTTATGAAAATGTTACTAAAGTTTTATTTCACAACATTGTTCATTCACAAAATGCAATAGATGGCAATGTGGCCCGATAAAGATTTTGTGAGAAAATTTAAATTAGTAATGATGTGATCTGTTCTTTAGATTTAATCTCATGACGTTTTTCGTTTATCAGGTACCTTGTAATAATTTTCCAAGAAATGACTCGGAATGTCACAACAGCTGTTCAATTACTTTTTCTGCAAGTTATTGCAAATACAAGGCATGAAACCAAATATTGCTTAGATATACTACATGCTACTGAGGTATCTCACACTGAGACTCATTAATTTTTTAGAGTTCTATTCTTAATCAGTAAAGAAATGTTATTGTTATGTCTTCTAATTTTTGTTTTACATTATCCTGTAATGTGTCCAAAACTTTTCGAAGTGTATTGTTACAAACCTGTGGTTTTGCTTTCCCGCTCTGATACTGTCACCGTAAGGAAGAGAGATTTACAGTAATGTGTATTGAATAGTGAATGGGTGTGACGTCAGAGGTCCCAAGGCTTGGCGACAAAGTTGGCGGCTTTGGCGACAAAATGGAAAGTGCCCGAAACATCGAGAATGTTCCCAATCCGTCCACTAGGAGCCGAGATACATCAAGAACGCTCCTGATTGGACCAGAAGATGTTAGCCCCGCCTACCGCCGGTACATATAAGGCAGGCGGCTGCAGTCAAAGAGGTCAGTCAATCGAGGAGTCGGAAAAAGTCGAAGTTGAGCAGCTGAGAAAAAGGAAAGGAGAAGACCGGAAGAAGAATCAAGAGGAATCAAGCCGAAGCTGAACGATCTGGTGTTCAACGAAGAAGACAAGAAGCGCTGAGGAATTAATCGGGAAGACCTAAGAGAGAGAGAGAGAGAGGTCTTCAACTGTGGAGTCCTGAACGGAGGACTGTGGCATACACTGACGAAGCCTGCGTCGTGAGTCGTAGTCCCGTTGTGCGAAGTAGTGAGTCGACAGCCAAGGCAATAAAAGATAAAGGAATAGTTTCAGCCTGTTCTGGAGAGACCAACGTGGTGTAAAGTGAATCCCTTAAAGATTCCCTCTCTGGCTGAATCCTGTCTGGCCGCTCTGTGAGCTGTGGACATTGTCACTACGGAATTTCTGCCTGTAGACTACTATTTGAAGTGTGCTGTCCTGTGTGTTCTTCTCGGCTGTAAATAGTTGTCTCCTGTACAGAGTTGTGTTGTGAATATTTGTCGTCTTTGTGCTGTCCTGTCTTTGTCCTGTAAATAAACGTCTGTGTTGTGTCGTCTACTAAAGGACTGATCATTGCGTGTGTTCATCATCTCACACTATACACAACCGCTATATACAACGAGTAAAAAAGGAACCCGACGGATTTAAGGATAGGAAATCCGTAACAGTATTTTTGAAACATGTGGCATGTGCTGCTATTCAATTGAACAGGTGAAATTTGCTGTCCTTCACAGACATTTTGCAGAATGTTAGTTCAAATAAGGATTTTTTTGGTTGGTAAGTGAAATTCCTACCACATGGAATATCAAATGTCCAAGAATGGGCATTGGTAATCTTATAAATATCCACTCTTGCTAACATAACTTATTCAATGAATCACCATCACCAATGTTCACCATCGTTTTCTATCGCTTGAACTTCTTTCGATAAAATACTCATCAACAAAATCGGTCTATTTTGGCATTTTCTACAAATCTTTAATTATAAAATATTTTATGAATTTAATCTTTATAAATAAGGAGGAAGAACTATGTTAAGTAAACAGTAATAGAAATAGCGACAATTTTGTAAAGAGTAATGATAAAAATCAAATGACTCACTTTCCAATAATGTGTGTAGAATATTTGAGTTCTTTTAGCTTTTCAGGCAAGAAGGCAAACTTTAAGGGTATACCTGTTGGTTCCAGCACTATAATAACGCAATTCTTTAAAAGAAAAAAAAAACACATAATACCTTAGACAAAGGATATAGTATAGAAAAAATCGCATGAAATTAAAATATTTCTATGCATATAAAAAAACGAAGGTACAGTATAACGTAATACGTTCTTTAAAATAAGGCATATCGAAAGTAAATATCGTTTAGATTAACCTTCCATTCTAGAAAAGTTTTTCTGTACTTTTTCAGGTTAAACTCGCCGACTATTTTCTATTTACCTGGTTATCTTCAGAATTAGCCTATCCACAATTGCTGCGCAAATTAATTCGGAGGATTATCAGAAATTAATTATTTAAATTTGTTACAACTTTTATTAAGAATGTTTAAGGAATAACTAAAAACAGAATGAATTTCATAATATTTTTTTTCTTAAGTAACATAGAAAAATAATCAAACAAACGAATTTAATATGAACCAGCTGGAACCCGGAGTGTCGTTGCCTCAAAAGAGATAATCTTGGAAATATCGTTTGAAATTTGAAATAGTTATCTTGTTTAATTAATAATGGTGTTTATTTTCTTGTCGGCAACGAATACTTGCAATGAAATTAAAGGATATATAAAGAAGAAACATAAATATAATTTATTCTATTTTTATTATTCTATTCTTTAAACAAATATTTATTTTTACGTATTAGATTTGTGTATTCTTTTAGAATTGTAAAGCTTGGTGTTCTTACAGAATGGTGATGAAAGAAACTATTTATTGTATTTCGTGATTCGTTTAATATTCGTTGAGAATTCTCAGATTAAATGTAAAAAAATGTGATAAAGATATTTTCTTTTAAATCGATTAAACACAAAAAAGATTTATACTATAAAATCTTTAATATAGTTGAAATTTTTTTTTTTGAAAACTAAGATGATGCAAAATTATTTGTACTATAATATTATCGGAAGTTATTACAAAAAAAAAAAACGCTAAAATTTTATTAAATTGTTATAATTTCAAACCTTTAGGATTGGCTCCCCTAAAACTTTCTCGCACAATCTCTAATAAAGCTGTTATCTCGAAGAACGACTCACATTTCATTTATATACAATAATTACGAAATATTAACATCTGGCTTGAATTTAGCATCTTTACTGAATCTGCTGTGTCTCCTTGGCGAGTTATTTGCGATCAATTCATGGTTGATAGACCCGAAAACAATTTTTATACTTTAGATAATTTTACTATGCCTATAACCATCCCGTAAGTGCAAGTAATAGGTAGTCAAAGTTTTATCGGAATCGGAAGAGCGGTACGGGAGAGCATAAGAGACCTACAGACAAATATTCATTTTTATTAATGTAGATTTCAAAAAAAAATTCCGTATTTTCTTAAGTATTATTGTTTGATTAAATAAAAAATCGTGTTCTAAATTATTATTGGAAGATGAATTCAGAAAAACTAACGTATTGCTTTCTTTTTAGAAAACATGAAAAACTAGAAACATAATATAAAGGAAAATTTTTTATTTTACCTGTCTGCCCATGTGATATGGATAATAGCCAGTCATAAAAGATGCCCTCGATCTTTAAAATAAAAAAAACAGATGTGAACACATTTCTAATGATAATATACAATTTTTTTACATGCATTGAATTATATATTACATTATTTTCTAATATTTAAAACAATGAATGAGCAACAGAGGAGAATTTTAGAATAGATTTTTTATGAGCTTATAAAACATTTCTGCTTAGTATCTAGATTAAAATTGTTCAGACGCCTCATGCTTTGTGTTGAAAAACGAATATTCTAAAACAATGTATCGCCTTCATCTATTGAAACAAGACAATCTAGGCATCATGATATTCACAGTTAATCGAGTTCACCTTTTATAAAGAAAAACGCATTAAACTTTAGTATTATATTAATGACGCTGAACTATTTAAAGAAAACGAAATAATTTTAATTTATTGAAATGTTTTTAAAAAATGTTAATTTATTACTCTGATTGTTGGAATAACACTACATTATGAAATTATAAGAAGAATATTTCCAGCTTTGTTGCTTTGATAAAAGGTCTAATTTCAGCTCTGTTATCTCAAGATATTCTACGATATTTTCAGGATCTTTCTAGTTATTATGGATGCTTCACAATATTGTGAAGATATCATAAAAATATTGTTGTGCAATTTGAAATAATAGAGTTAGTAGCTAGAGTCACGTAATTTGCAATCGTTAAATCTTTCCGTTAAACACTTCCTAGAATTATTCTGGGAATTAAAAAAAAAGACTTTTTAATTTAAAAAAATTAGGTTAGTTTCTCAATTCTATACAGACTATATCATTAGCGTTTCAAATCGTTCCATGTTTCTAATATATGCTGTTCTTTTAGAAAGCTTAATGTTAGGCACACAACTGCTTGGAAATAATTTTATTTTCTAGTTCAGTATTCCAATGCTTCTTTAACTAACTTAAATGTTTATTTTCTCAAATTTCGATTATCTTCTTTATAAAATTCGAAGTTGCGATTGTCGACAAATCAAAGTGAAGTACGCCGTGGGTGATTATCGAATTTCATTGAAGTCATGATGATTGTATAATGCAATACTATGCAAATATTTTCATGTGATAGCTTTTTTTCCCATTGGCTAAATTTATGATTCTCAAATTAATATTTCCATCTGAATGCGTTTAGTCCCTCTAAAGTTAGTTATAAATAAATATCAGCTTATTTTGTAAATAGAAGTTTGAAACGTTATGTGTACTTAGATGAATTTATAAGAAGCACCTTATTAATTGTATCTTGTCCTTTTACACTATGGGGATCATATTAAATTAAATTTTTTTATCCCTACAGAAGATAGAATATTTTCATTAATTTGTCCACATTACTTAATGGAACTTTGTATTAGCAAAATATATATCTAAGAGCAATATTTAGGGGAAAAACTATTTTTCCACTGTTTTAGGATGCACTGTATATTACACATGAAAAAACATCAGGCCCATATTCAAACTCTATTTTCAATAAAATCTTTATTCATAAAGCTGGTGCTCTGCAGTTAGGACATCATAAAAGCATTTATTTATCCCATGTTTCATGAATCAATGTAGAAATTTAGACTCTTGAAGTTGATGATCCATTTTCATTAATGTTCTTCTCTATATCGAAATAACAAGAAGGTTATTTTGGGGCGGGACGTAGCAATTCTGAGCTGTTATCAGAAGGCTAAAGAGGCATCTTAGCCACTAACCCTGTCTCTTCATAATTCCATATCTCATAATTTAGCTGAATTTAATGCATTTCTGATTCCTGTACAACTGTGTGTTTTCAGTGAATCTCAAACCCACTAACAGCATAATTTAAGGAAATGAACAATAAAGTATGTTTTGTAGCGTTATTTTTTCTAGGCTGCAATCAAGTAGACAATTTTGAAAATTATTTATGAATCAAAACTGCTTCACCCTCAGTTTGATGAAATTATTGATTAGATTTAAGATAACGGTCTTATCGTCAAATCTACGTGACGCTCTCTAAGGAGTTGCCATCTTAGATAACGAAAAAAAAGTTATCTTGAGAAATATTTAATTTTTATTTAATAATGCTGGAGTTGAATTTTGGAAATTGCCACATTTAGTTTATTGAGGAAACTTTATGCTGTACCCTAATGCATTTATTACATATTGCAATTAAGGGTGGGGTAAAGAGGAAAAATAATACGTAATCATAATGCAGAATTTTCTATACTTTCAAGAGTTGTAATTATGATATAAAAAAATCAATAAATGAAAACTGAATTAAGAAGTGGGCATTGAATTTTAGACAATCTTCTATAATATCTTATTCGTTAAGAAACTTTTGAACTAACCTTTTAGTTTTTAACTTGGTTTTAACAGTTATAAAAATTTTAATTTCACGTACTAGTTACTCACGGTGTACATATAGGCTGCACATAGGACTGATTCATAATCACCCCGTTTCTTGCCAACTCTTCCAAATGAGGTGTTTGCATTTCTGGGTTGTTCCAACTTACATCATTCCAACCTAATGAAAGAATAATTTTCATTTTCTGAAATAAGGCAAAACAGAAATTATATTCCATCTACATATATATTTAAAATTAGAACCCTAAATACTATTCAGGAAGGGGAGGTAATCACGTAATGGTATATATTATTTAAATACACTCAAATAGAAGATACGGTATAAGAAAAAATTTACAGACACAACCTATAGGAAACAAATATTTATGATTGTATGATGCAATTGATAATAATACATACAGAAGTCTTTTTATTTTTCTTTGCAAATTGCTTATGCATTTGAGCGCTTCTGTCAATTAAAATTTTCCTGTGTCAAATACACGCATTTAAGATGAAGTTCACTTAATTTTATAAGCTGTGATTATCTAATATCAAGTCATGAGACACTTGGAAACTTACAGATCCAATTCGCAAGAGATTTAACCAATTGCACTATTAATAGTTTCACAGATTGCATGTGCCAAAACAGTCCACTGTAACCGACAGTGACACAACACAAAATATCCGATTCCTTACAGAAATCGAAAAATGATTTATATTGTCTAAAGAAATTAATATTCGATTCACGATTGTGTTCTGTAATATGTGCTCCAGCAAACAATCTCAGTCCACGGGTTGTGCACGTCATTTTTACGTCTTTATTAACCTGCCAACGTATACAGGTCTTCGACGACTTTGGAATAAACGCATTTTGATGTGCATGGTACATCTTTCTAGCCCAAGTAGTTAAACTTAAAATTGTGCATTAAAAATTGAATTCTTGGTCTGAATTATCGTACCTGGATGCATCTTCCTTTTATATTAAGCAAGAGTAGTACTCTTGAAATTTTTCTGTGAAAGGGAGAAAGTACTTCGAGGAAAAGAAAAAATGTAAGGATATAGATAGAGAGAGAGTAAATAATTTATAATAAACCTACTTATAAAACTAATCTGTTGAAAATTCTGTACTTTTTACTTTTTCTTACCTTTATTCTCAACAAGACCTCCATTTGTAGAAGTTATTGCCTGAATTCGGATTATAGTACTGTTTCGTCGCCAATCCTGCGAAACTTTCGCTAACCATTTAATCTTTGCAAAAGAGTCATTTTTGAAAAAGGCAAAAACCGAAGTCCTTCAAGAACATTTAATTTTCATTTTATTGGATTGCAATGAGAAATTTTGTGGATTGTCGGATTTGTTGAGTTATTTCTTGAAAGAATTTATCTTGTACTCTTGTGCATATTTATTACATATGAAGAGTAAACTATTTCGGATCCTATGCCTTCATATCAGATAGCGTTGTATGGAAATGCAAGCACCACTGTCAATTGTATTGGTATTAAAAGTTTCTTCAGTAAAGAAGTCTGATTCATCCTATCATAATTAGAGGAACTTGTTGACATTCAGTATACATGTAAAATCTTTTTGCAGGTACAGTTAATCGTTATTATTTTCTCGTACATGAAGAGTTGAGAAAGAATTGTAATCTCAAAAAATTCCAATCGTGATTTGATAAAACCACCTCTCTCACACCTTCCTGAGTTTGAAAAAGCCATTTTTGGAATTTTGTCTGTCAGTCAAGGAACACTATGACCCCGAATTGCTTTGAATTAGACAAATGAAATCTAATTTATGGTCTTCAAGTCAAATTTATAGAATTTTATCAAATTTTGAGCGAAATTCATTTAGAGGAAATCCGGCTGTCTAAATATAAATTATATAACTACAAAACGGAGGGAACTAGATAGATAAAATTTGGTACGTAGATTTAATATCTAAAGTGCAGATACCTAATGAATTTTAACTAAATTTGTCATGAAGCTTGCCATCATTTGGTTTGTACTTTCATAAGTATGTGAACGTGATAACTCAAAAATGCAATGACTTAAATGTATGAAATTTGGTAAGTGATTTCTGTATCAAATTTTGGTTTACATCGATTGTAAAAATGCAAATTCGGACTCTATCAACCGTTGTCAGGGATTAATAGTCAAAAAATTCACAAAGGATTATACGATAAAAATGCTAAATTCATGCCAAAGATCCATATTTCTTAGCTATTGCTTGTTACTGCTATCAATGCCTTACTCAAGGTCTATAATTTTATGCGAAGGTAGGGGGGTAACACTTTTATTAGAGAATGTGCGAGAAAGTTATGGAGATATTACCCTTATTGGTTTAAATTAAGTCCAGTTTCTGGTTTCATTTTTTCTTATTTTGTTTTTATTATCTGAAATGCATTGGAAAGAATCTTCGCTAAACTTTTTTATGCATTTCTGTTTAAACGTTACTTGTATCACGTTGGTAAAATGGAAATTTTATATACGATTTTATTATCACTTCTTTATGTGCTGAAGGTTTGAAATTTTCTTCACTGATATATTTTCGATGAAAATATTGAAATATTTTCAGAGTTTAATTTTCAATAAATCGGTTAATGTAATTAAATTTTAGTTCGGCATTAATAAAGCCACCTTATAGCGAATTTCAGAAAAGTTTATTTCTAGGTACTTCAATATTAATAATTATTATTTTAAATCTATATATATAAAATAATTGGCAAAAATCACCCAATATCGAAGCTCCATCTTCTGATCCAATTTTCAGACTTGTTGATTAATTTCATATGAAAGATTAAGACCTCTAAATATTTCATAAATGGTTATATACGTCCTATTTTCTTTCTCTTTCTTCTTCATCCTGTGAGCTGAAGAAAATGAAAGCCGTGACTAAGGCCGTAGCCTCATTAACTGGACCAATTGCACTACTTTGTGAGCATGACCAAACTGTTTTAGATTTATTGTATAAATTTAATTTAAAACAGCCTCTTCGAATTCTTCTAATTAGCGGTAGTTCATCCAAGTTGGTTAGCATGACTAAATTTGTGCTACTAATATGATTGGCAAATATCCGGTAACAGAACGCTGCCAGGTGTAAAAATTTAAATGTAATTAAAAATAATTCTGGAATGTCCTATTAAATTTAAAAATTTTCTCTACTTATTTTTCTAAATTCTACTTTCTTACACAAAAATTAAAACGTGTTCTTAGAAACTGTTTTTACGTACTTTTTTCGACATACGGTTGTATTGGTAAATTAAAAGTTACAATTCATTCTGCTAAACTCTTGCGAAAAGCATTTCATTTCTTTTCAGATTGGTTTCTTGTCAGAAAAAAAGGGATGTTTTTTAAAAACTTTTTATCTGTAACATATCCTGGTTGAATTCTAAGAATATTTTTAAATAAAGCTATTGATATACGGAAAATGTCTGATTTTAGGGGCAAGAAAAATCAAAGCAATAAAATTTAACCATGCCTCTAAACAATTATGCAGTATGAACTATCCCATTTTAAAAGAAACGACTCATTTTTAGGCTCTTCTTTTGCAAGGGCTATCCGGTTGCCATGTACTGTAATCTATTTTCAACAATTAATATTTATCTGTTTGGTTTGAGAAAATTTCATTTCTTGCTAATGTGCCTGATTGTTAAAACATTCATGTCAAAACCACTGGGCAATCACACTACAGATAGAAAATTCAAAGAAGGAGGACGACTAGTTGGGAAATTGCCAAATGTTGACAGTCCCACATACAAAAAAAAATAATATTCCTATTTGCTTAAGATCCATGAAGTGCGATTTCTTGCCCTGTTATTTCTTTACAACTTACCATTCTTCAGTGAATGTATTAAATTTTAAAGGGCTCGAAACTCGAAGATCATCTGGCGCTTATTTAAAATTCATACAACAAATGATATTCTGGGTTCTGAAGCACATCAGACATTCAGAAGTTATTAATTTGCATATTATTATTGGCTATGTACAAAAATTTTTTTTTTTTTTTTTTTTTTTTTCATTATTATGGAGTCAGTTCAAGAGACAAAACTAATTTTGAAGAGTAGCCATAAAGTAAGTAGCTCTATTTTAAGGCATCTCCAGATGAAACCAATCAATAGATTGAAACCAAATTTCATATGCAGACGGTAGAAACCATAAGATAATAAATTCCATAAATAAAAGCAAAATTGTAATAAAATTTTTCCGCTACAATATCTTTGATACAAGGAAGGTCGGCACGCTGAAAATGCTTAAAGGATTGAGATTTGTATCATTAATATTTCACGTAATTCCAAAAATTCCTTTATTTTGATAGCAATTTTTATTAAAAAAACTAATCATTTAATTGTAAATGCTTGATATTTATGAAATTCAAAAACTTTTGTGAAGCAATACCAAAATTTCGCATATTTTCATTAAAGGATTTTATAATGTAGCTAATTCAAGTGCTAAAAAGTTTTAAGAAAGCTTAAAAATGTATGAAAAGCCTAGAATATTTTTTAAATAATTTTTATGATTTAATAAACAATTAGTAGAGGTTAAAAGGTATCCGAAAATAAAATTCATTCTGTAAGAAACGGAATATTTTGATTACCACTAAATTAATATTATTTACATGTAATTGATGTTTTGCAATCTGATGATTTATTTACATATAATTATACAAAATGTAGCATGTCATTTTAAGGGTATTAAGTCCAGCAAAAACAGACAAACCCTGCGTAAACATCCATTATATTGTTGATGAATGATAAAAGCTTGGATAGGAAAAGAAAACACGCAGAATTTATTATCCTAAAAACAAGAAAAGTGAACGATTTTCATTCCAATGCCTCATGTTTCCCCAGTCGAGCCATTAATCATTCGCCACGAAAAATAATCAATCACTTTAAATTCAAATGTGAATTTTCTTATCAAAATATCTTATTTGCACAAAGAGTGAGGAATTATTTTATTCCAAAATCTATTACATTTAAAGAGCTGCTGAGGTTTATGCCGTGGCAGTGATACTTTGGCAGAGAAGGGATTACAAAATTTGGTTCCCTCAGTTTATTTAGCTTTTAGAAATTTGGGGCCAATTACGCTTAATCGGGCCCCGTTTCATAGAGGTCTCATATCAGAGTGCAGCAGTTTTCTCTTGGCTGAGTTCAATGGTGTAGCTTGTTTGGAGTCGCAGGACACATGGCTTGTGCACCATTATAAGAATTTCCAGACTGATAAAAATTTAGAAAAGCAATCTTTTTTATTTTCTTAGCTTACAATTTTTAGAATCTTTTTTTTTTAAATGGTTCCAACCAAATTTAGAAAAAAATAATGCATAAGCAGGTTTTTTTCACTACTTGATCTTGTGTCGTAGTTAGATTTACCTGCCACATAAATTTATTTTCTGTTGAAATTTGTTTTCGCATCATTAATAGAAAAATAAAAATTTTATAATCAAAAAATTACATTAAAAATAAAATTTAAAAGTTTGGTATAGTTTTTAAAAATAATTT
This sequence comes from Argiope trifasciata, assembly GCA_026543055.1. Classification (NCBI taxonomy): domain Eukaryota; kingdom Metazoa; phylum Arthropoda; class Arachnida; order Araneae; family Araneidae; genus Argiope; species Argiope trifasciata. The sequence goes on from JAPMOQ010013963.1 coordinate 1,894,352, forward strand.
TTAAAAATATTCAAAACAACTTTCATTTTTTTTTAGTCCATGGAGGGTTTTTTTTATACTCCAAATTTGAAAATATGAAAGACAATGAGGAGAACCCAACGATCCATGAATGGTCCATTAGAATTCTAGATATTGCTGATTCTCCGTGTTTCAGACTTCCTGAGTTCGAAAACCACATTTTAGGCATTACTTTTGTCTATCTATGACTGTAACCAAAAAGTCTTTGGCCTAGAAGGGTGAAATTTGGTGTATGGGCTTACTATCCAATTTGTAGATTTTCATTAAATCTTGAACGAACCATTTACAGGATTTCTATTTGCCTAGTTTTTCCTGTACATATGAACACGATAACTACTAAACGCAAAGTACTAGAGAGATAAAATTTGATACAAAGAATTGTAATCTAAAATATAGATTCTTTGAAATTTTAAACTAAATCTTTCAAGTGTGGCTTAATCTAGTTGCATTAACGCCCAGTTTTAACTTTATACTCGTGTTATTTTGTGACGTAAATTTGCACGTCCTCCCTCGTAATTTTGAACTCCGATGATGTGGATGACATCTGAGTTGGCACACTTCTCTACGAGCTTCCATACCACAACAGCAGGAAGACATCCGGCCCGACTTACACCAAATCTGTCAAAAGTTTGACCGTCTATAGAGTTATATGTCACTCAGTCCTATAAAACGTAATTTGCAGTTCCGCGTGAAAGTTTAATTTCAATCGATCATAAAATAGAAATCGATCCTAAATAGATATTTGCATGATAAATTCAGTGAAAAATACTAAATTCAAGCCTAAGAATAGTATTTTGTACCACTGTTAGCCAATGACATGCAAGACATTCTCGGCCTTATCCCAAGTCCACAGTGTTATGGGAGAAAAGGTCGACAAAACTTTTATTGGAGAGTATGGGAGAAAGTTTGACCACTACCTCATATTTTAAGAAAATATACAAACACCGTGTTTTGACCCTTTCCCCTTTTTATTGAAATCCAAATAAAAAGAGGTTTTCAGAATCAATAAATATAAACGAATTCACATACGTCACATATTTACTTACAATTATGATTATTATAAAATTATTTAGTTTACTTCTCTCTTCTTAAGAAATGTTTTTAACTGTTTGGAAAATTATGTTTAAAAAAGATAAAAATAGATCAACTTCTCTTCAGATTCAGTAAATTATGAACAATTTTCTAACGCATTATTAAAAAAGAAGCAAAAATTATTTTAAACCTTTGCACAAATGAAAAGATGTGAAAAAAAAAAACTTTGAGTCTTCGGTAGAAAGTAAAACTGAATAATAATAATAATATTCGAAGTAGAACCTTTTTCTTCCATCAAAAACAAAGATTAAGAATAAATATTTAGGAGAAAACTTAATCAAAACTTAAAAGGAAATTAAATAAATTCAAATAGAAATCATAATGGCATAAGTAATTGATTTAAAATAAAAAAATATATTTCAAAGTAATAATTTTGGGAATAAGCCAGTTAAATAGATCCTTACTTAATACAAAAAATATCCGTTGCAAAAAGTATTCAATAGATTAAAATAATTATTTAATAGTTTTATTTAGTAAAAAGACAATGCAACATAAATGGATTATATAAAATATTTTCTGAAATTTACTATATGAATTCGATAGTTTAACTGGAAAATAGAAAACAATTCAGATTCTTTTCAGAGAAGATATTTATAAACGAAATATATATGAAATACAATATATTAAAAAATTATAAACAATTTTTTTCTTTTATTTTTTATAAACATTTATAATATATAAGAAATTGTTATATTAGGAACAAACTATTCGCCTTCTCAACTGTAGAATTAAGAAAAAAATTTTGGTAGTTTTTAAAACTACTTTCTAAAAACGAAAGAGAGTAGTAAATCTTATGATCTTGTAAATAAAAGTGAGCTCATTTTCAAAAGAAAAACATATAATAAAAAAAGAGGACTTACCGAGATCATCAGCAACAACAAAAAATATGTGCGGCCTCTTCGCAGCTGCAGTTAATTTGCACGTCATTAACAATGCGTAAAAACTGCAGAATAGAGAGCCAAAAAAGGCTGGGGACATCTTTCTACAGTACAATTTCTTTCACGGAGAGTTGAGACGGATTAATCAGATACATTCAAGCGACAATAAGTATATCAGAGGTCAACGATTTCGGCACCGAGAATTCCACAACTCCAACCCGTCAGGCAAGCTCGTTTGGAGCCTCAAATTTATTGAAAGGTCTTAACCTTAAGGACGTAATTGCCGAGTTGCCTGCTTTAGTTTCCCCTGATTACGGAGGAATGTATCAGAAATCTTTTCGGCTCATTAAATTATTTTGAAATTAATCAAAACTGAATAAAAGTTTTTTTAAATTTACTTTTATTAACCTCTGCTAAAATAATTTTGTTTATATTAATTATTCTTATATTATAATTTTTATTTCATTGTTATAAGTAATATCTTAATATCTATTTTTTCAATTCCTTCTGTTATCTCATACTCTCCCTATATATTTACTTATTTATTTATTTATTTAAATATCTTGTTCCAATTTTCAATCATTGATGAAAAACTTTTTATTCATCTACTCAAGTTAAAATACATTTTCTTAAACTGGTTAGCGGATGACACTTGATGTTAATACAGTTTTTTTCAAGTATCAATTCATTATTTAAACTTAAGTCATCTTTAATACTTTAAATAGAGTTTTAGAAATTTGTAATGAAAATTGAAATCAACAGGCAGAAGCTCAATCGGTAAAATGCTAAGATTTCAGTATTTTTTACGTGAAGGTGAAGAATTAGAGCTCAATTCTTGCAAAAATCAATAGTTTTTTAATACAATATTTTTTATAATCTATACTTATAATAAAGCTCAATGTGTGTGTGTGTGTGTGTGTGTTGGCTCTCTACAGGCCAGACCGTTGGACCTACAGCTACCAAATTTGGTACATGTATACCTTTGAGGGCGGGAATGTGCACCTCTGAGCCCTTTTTTTTTGAATTTTTAATTAGAATTTGAATTAATTAAAATTTAAGTGAAATTTCGACGTTTTTCCGCTATAACTTCCGAAAATATTATCGCATAAACATGATTTTTACATCAATTTAAAGATTAAAAAATTAGCTGTCTAATGGTATCAGTGTTTTAATGTATAACTGAAGCTTCTATTTTTAACGAATTTTTAAAGAAATATTTTAACCATGTTTTTTAGCACATGACTGGATAAAATAAAATAAAACAATACCGGAAGTTCAAATAAAAAAAACAACTATCATCGTAAATCAAATCTAAAGAAATGCAACTTTTAGCACGTGACTGGATAAAATAAAAAATATATAAATGTGATATTTTCTAAAAAAATAAATGTAAAGCAAAGGTTTCTATGATCGTTTACAATATCTATATCATTAATTCCATAAATTATCTTTATTTACAGTAAACCTGATTGAATTTAGACAGGATATGCATAGAAATCCCGACTTAATGGCATATTTCTATAATCGTTTGCAATATCTGTATCATTAATTCAATATTTTTTTCCTTTTTTTCGCTTTCTTTAAAAAACATATTTAACATTTTGGCAATATCACCGAAAAAAACATTTTTAATATTTTGGAAGCATAATCGATAAATTATTAGAGAATTAAACTCAAAAAGTTTTTCCGAATAAAGTTACCGACTCTTTAATTACTAATAACTGAATCTTTTAACTTTAACTATTTCTTAATTTTTGGATAATGAATATGTGATTTAATTGAAAATTTTAGAACGCATTACTCATGGCGAGCCAGCTGGTCGCCAAAGGCGGCTAGTTATTTAATAAAAGGAAACTAAAATAAAAAATATATTTTGTTGGGCCAAGTGTGAATTCATTAAAAAATTTTGTAATGTTACTTGCATTAATTTTTAATATTCTAATTTTTAATTATTTATTATAAGTAATATGGAATCTTAACATCGATATTTTTTTCACAAATTCACTTGCAAGTGACGCAAAAAGAGCATAATCGCCATTTAATGAAATTAATCAGTAGATTGATAATTAAATCCTGGATATTTTGAAATAGTGCATTTTCATAGGAGATACATAAATGTAAAAGAATGCAAAACTCTAACCCACCGGGAAGTGAATATAAAATCAATAACAAGATTTTGTCTTTACAAGCATGAAATAAGTTAAATAAAAGAGTATAACAAGTAATATAAAAAATTAATTCAATTCCTACTTATGTCAACAAAGAAAATTTTTATTTAGTTACTTTTTATTAAATAATTATTAACAAATTATTAGTTTTCTCAAGAATTGAACTCTTATTCTTCACCTTCACTTGAAAATGACTGAAATCCTTGCATTTTGCCGATTGAGCTTCTGCCTGTTGATTTCAATTTTCATCACAAATTGCAAAAACTCTTTTTAAAGTATTAAAAATGAATTAAATTTGAATAATGAATAAATATTTGAAAAAAACTGTATTAACATCAAGTGCCATCCATTACCTGTTTGAGAAAACATATTTGAACTTGAGTGGATGAATAAAAAGTATTTTATTAACGATCGAAAATTTGAACAATATTATATATATATATAATATTGTTCCTACTATTAATTCACACTCTCCCTATATGTATATACATATAGGGAGAGTGTGAATTAATAGCAGGAATTGAATAAATGTGATTATTGAGAAAAATAAAAGTCATTTCATTAAAACATAATTTCATATTACACATATTGTGTTTGACGATAATCATCGCTAACTTTTTCCGAAGAGGTCGGAACGGTTAATTCGTTCAAAGATTTTGAAAGAATTTCTTTTTACGAGAGCTTTGTCAATTTTTTAGAAATCTATAAATTTCCTAGTTTTGCGCGTTATTGCATGAAAAGCTATTTAAATTCCTTTGTCACCGAATTAATTTATAGTTATCTAGAAATTGGAAAATAAGAAGAAAAGGAAAGCTACATCACTTAATTAATGCTAAATAAAAAGAAATCCAAGTAAAAAGTTATTCAGCAAATCTTAGTAAAAATGCTTATCAGAAACATTAATTTTGTCTATTCCTACTGTTAGTTCACACTCTCCCTACATATATTTATTTATATATCTTGTTCAAATTTTCAGTCGTTAATAAAATACTTTTTATTCATCCACTCAAGTTCAAATACATTTTTTAAATTTTTAATGGATGATACTTGATATTTTTTTAATATACAGTAGCTCACTTGGTAAATAGGCAGTAGCTCAGTTGGTAAAATGCCACGATTTCAGTATCTTTCATGTGAAGGTGAAGAATGCGAGTTCAATTCTTGCGATGAGAAATTACAGACCACCATCAGCTTCATAAATTAGGAACGAAAAAAAAGAGAAAAAACCCGAATAAATAGTAAAAAACAGAAATAATAGTCCAACACCATATATAGAAAGGAAAATGACTTTTAAATTCGCTTTCTATTTTGGTATTCAATATTGTGATTCTGTCATATACATATTTATATTAATTGTAATTATTTAATAAAAAGTAACTAAAATAAAAAATTTCTTTGTTGACCTAAGTAAGAATTGATTTACATTTTTTAAAAATATTACTTCTTTCTGTTAAAGATATGACATCTTAAAATCATAAGAACACTTTGACTCGTTTTTCTTTTGTCTTGGTCACTTTTATCTGCATACCGATGATATTTTTAATATCTCTTCCTACATTTTTTTACTAACCGTTTAACTGTTTTGCCCGAATGCCATACTTGCATCGATTTACTGAATTTTGATAATTCTTAGCAAAAAATAAACCATTCGTAACGATTATAATTCAATACATAGATAAGTCAAGTATTCAATGAATTTCCATTTGAATCAAAATAAGAAAATATTCCTAAAATGGAAGGTGTCATATCATTAGATAGTAAAGAAAATAAAACAGTTAAATGGTTAATTAAAAAAAAACTTAGTGAGACTAACCAGCTGCATTGCCACTGATTTTTTAAAAATTTTATATATTTGTATTGTTAATTTGTGATTGTGGATGTTCGACATCTTACTGTTAAAAATAAAACAGAAGATACCGAAACTGACATATTTACAGCACTAAAACTTTTGATTCTCCATATCTAACTACTTAATTTGATATATATTTTCATTTGTACTTATTTGTAATGCAATTAAACATAACTAATAACCTACTGTATTTGATTGATTTGACTAATTAATATTCTGTTATATAATTTTTTCTTTTACTAAAAAGACATCTTCGATTTTTCAAATTATAATCATAAAGCGAAAAAATTAGAAAATTATTTTATTCATCTCTTTAATTAACTCCAAACTTCATAATATTTGTGTGATATACGTGGGTCTATTTTAAAGTATCAGTTAAAAAGTAATTACAAACATAATTAGATGAGAATTTTCTAAATAAGATTCCAGACAATATTGGGAATATAAACTCAATTCGTAATTACTTTTAAAATAATTGTAAATGATTACAATGAACGAAAAAATTGTTCCATTAAGTTATACACCATACTACATTATTAAAAGCAATCCTGATACAAGGCGTAAGTGTTACAAAGGAGAATGAAGAAATTGCCCTTAAACAAAGAGTTTGCGATAACAATAACCATCATGAACTAAACACGCACTAAATACCCTATTTGTGGATTTCCTCTTTAAAAAAAAGAAAAGAAAAGAGTCGCTTTATTAAGGCATTAACACATCCTCGCGGCAAAAGCCCGGACGGAAACCTTGGCGGAACCGTTAACCTTGCATAATCTTGTTGATGTTCCAACGGAGAGACAGTGTTTATGATCGGGGATGTTCGAAAAAAATGTTTGGGATATCTCCTACTACCCTTGCCAACTGCGCAGGGCTTTGCCCGAATCCATCTATTTCGAGAAAATGAAGAGAGTAGCACGTGTTTTACGAGGTGACGCAATCCCAAACACTTTACGACACTGCTAATACGTAACTAGTGAATTTTGTATGGTTGCCAAAGCAGGTAGATGGGTCCTTACCCTTTGTGTTGCAGTGACATATCTTTAATAGTTTCATTTAAAACACGATTCTACCAAGTCCACATGGAGATTTTATTTCAAAGCGTGGGACCGGGTGTACATTGCTATTCACCCTTTTTGAAGTCCTCCGCTCATGATACATCCATAAATCTGGAAGAACTGTGTAAAAATACCATCTTAAAATGCATCACTCTAAGACGGCTTGCTACAGATGTAATTAAATTGCCTCTGCCTAGACGTCTGCTGCGGTACATTACAGAACTGTCAACAACAGATTTTGAACAAATCGAGTGTGCACCCTTCTGTGATGTATTCAGCGTGAACTTTTTCCACCGAGCATTGACTTACAGAGTAACTTGTTTACATGATAAGCAAGAGTACATAATTACGTATGGATACAGTCCTATTGAAGATGAAAAATTGAAAGCCGGGCATGAAGAGTGGGTGAAGGTTCAACACAAGAATGTCATGTGTATTTGTGCGACTGTCAAAGATCCGTCCACAGACAATGTTTTCTATGTCTACGATCAGCCATACGCGTCACTGGAACAGCTGTGGAGTGTTTTTTGTGAAAAGAATCGTACAGTTCCTGAAGCATTCTTCGCGCGTTTAACAATAGACATCTGTGAAGCTCTGAAACATATTTTGTTAAATGGTTTAGACTATGCTCACTTTGGTTTGGATAATGTTTTCATTGCTCATGATAGATTGGTGCTCGAAAATGGTTTGATGCGAAAATATACTAAATTTGCTCTCGATCGTTCGAAGAGAGATTGTTCCAAGGAAGAAAGTATGCTTCTGGATATTGTCAATATTTTAAAATGTTTGCTCAAAAATTATGATGTTCAGTTTTCGCACGCTGAAACTATAAAAACATTAATCAGCGATATTAAAAAACATAATTCATTCGATGGTGTTCTTCAAACCCTTAGTACATCAATAGATGGTATAAATGAATTTTCTTTTGTGGAGCTAATACATAGTTTACAATCTTAGAGATGGATTTTATTATTATTGAATATGTGGAAGGAACTCTTCTTTTTATACAGATGTGTTACTATTTTCTACAGAAAGAGTAAGTTATATTTTCACCAAGCGTCTAAGTTAGATCAATATCTATGGTGTGACTGTGGATACATGGAGATTTTTTTTTGTTTGTATATATTTAAAGAAAAAACTGAAGTTTGGAGAACGGCGTTTCTTGAAATATGTCAAAAAATCATGTATTAATCATTATATCATTTTTACTATGTCAAGATTTTCTTTAATCACCATTTCCATGGAGATATTTTTGCTCTGTTTTTTTTAAATTTAACAAATATGTTTGCATAATTTTTTAATGTATATTTTGTCTAGTCGATACCCAGGTATTTTTAAATATCAAGTTTTTCATTGAGAACTTTTTGGAGGCATGAGTTTTTCTATGAAATGAAATGTTAAAATGTAAATAAATATTTAAGTTGTATTTTTTTACATTTTTGGCACACAAAAAATTGTTATTGTCTTCGATTAGAAAATATTTTTCATTATTTTTACATACAGAGTCGCACAATCTTCCTTTCTCATTTCATTCAGATAATAATATAACGACACTTCAGTAAATGTTGTTGGCGCTAGAAATATTTCTTCAACAAAAGAAGTCAGGAATATTAGTAAGCGACTCCATTTCATTGATTGTTCTAATATGTTGATAAGGATACCTCCAAATTATCATCTTCCATCATGAAATGAAAATTTAGATGATGATGGATTTACAAGGATCGTTAAATTTATTAGGTAAGATAAATTATTTATAATTTTCAAAAAAGAAAAGAAAAAAAAAAAAAAAAAAAAACAGTACTTCCGAATTTTAAACACAATATTAAGTGCCAAATAATTGGAAGATTTAACATTTGAAAGTAATTACATACAAAGTCTTATTAAATCTTATAGTTTACTTTTCGGAATCTGTGTATATAATGTGTACGAAAAACGAATAAAGTTATAAGTGGACTATTTTTTGGCTTTTACTGTAAAGAATTGAATAGAATAGTTAGAATTGCAGAATAATGAAAATTAAAATACACATATTTATTTATTACACTTACGAAATATAAATCAAAATTATTTAATATAAAACCTTTAAATCTGCGTTAATTTATTTTTGATTATTCACGACAGAAAAAACATTTCAATTTTAATTTAAAATTAAATTCCTAATCATTTCAGCAGGCTCAACAGTTTTTAAAAAGAAAATATTTTACAAATACTTTTGAAATCATATTGTTACTGAGATTATTTAAAATCTTGGTAATCAGTAGAATTATTTGAAGACACGATTGCCATTAGAAGGATTTGGAAACATATCTTAGTTGAATGATATATAATTAACTCGTATTCAAAATTAAATTAGAACTTATATGCCACAAGTGTATGTTATTATGTTAAAAAAATGTGCTGTGATAAACTGATTTCTGAAAACTCAAAAAAAATTAAGAGCATTTTCTAATTTGAGATGTTTTTGTGCTCTCCAACTTTATCTTGTAAGTTTTACGTCGAAAGTGCTCCTGCGCTTTCGCAATGTTTTGGTTTCGCCAGCTGCAAAAGATGCTGACCGGAGCGCTTTTCCCCACACGTCATTACGGCGCAAAAAGCCAAAAAGGACTTGCTGTTTATTTATATAAAACTCGAAGCAGCTTAGAAGTATTTTTTTAATCAAAAAAATGACAGGATTTCCAGGATTTAAACTTTTTGTCCTGGATTAGAAAAAAGACTTCACCACTGTACAGTTTCCAAAGATTTTGCTGTTTCGAATTAAAATTATCCCGAATTCTTTCTTTTTTTTTAACTTACAGATAAATATTTAGTATTCAAAACCACGAATTAATATTCAATTTTTGAATATTAGATTCTGAAGAATTCCTCTCCCTCCCAACAGTTAGTATTCTCAAAATATAGTCACATTCAATTAATGATAGATGACAGTTGTATATCGTTCGTTCCCTTGAGTCTTATTGATTTCCGATATATGGAAGCCGGCCTTTTCATTAGTAACAAAGGGAAACAGAAAAAAAGTCCCGAGTAACATAACATAGACATGGTTTTGAAATATTTCCCTGCTTTTAAATGCATTAGGTCACTTTAAATCAAATTTTCTGAAGTTTAATCTTACATTCTTTAGTTTAGTTTGTACGTTATAAAATAGTATTTCAAACCTTTTTTTAAAAATAAATTTATTCATTGGAATTTTTAAAACTGAGTGAATGTTATTTTTAAATTTCAATGAAATTTTAATCCTGAGTGGAAGTTATTTTAAATATCTAATATTTTATTAATTACTTATGAAAGATTTCTTTAGAGACAAATTCTCATATTTTTTGTGCATATTTTTCTTAAACACTATAAAATCAAAATTACGAGATCATTTATGTATAACTTTTTTGTGATCATTCGAATAATTTGGAGCATCAACAAGTAAATGATATGCAAAATCTACTTTCAGAAAGAAGAGTTAACAGTTCCTAAAAAATATCAGATGTCGTGTGATTTTTTAAAAGTTTTAACTAAGCATTTTTTTTACAGTAAAGTATATTCGAAATAAGCATTTAAAACTTTATTTGCTGTTTTCTGAAAATTTTACGTGTTCATTCTCAAATGGAGTAATAAATTTAAAAAAAAAAAAAATTCATTTTTTTGAAATCAATTCACAAATTTTTATTCATACATTTTATCTATTTATTACCAAGTCTGTTCAGTCAGAATAATAAATGGAAGGTCAGAACTTTGTTTATTTTACCATTAATGGAATTAATAGCATGAGCAAACACCCGAAATTTAATATTTATCAAGGAATCTCGATTTGAAATTATTATATCAAGATCGTATCGGGAATTATTCCATATCTGGAACTTAGTCCCATGTGTAGGAATATTCATTAAAATAGGTGACTAAATTCAATGAATGGCAAAGTTAGGGTAGAAATAAACTTACGCTAGAAGGTTTAAGAAGCTAATTAAAAATTAAATTCTGGATTCTTTTTATTTTAATATGATCTTTTAATTATAAATAAGTAGAATTATCTTTAGGAACATTTTATTCAAGTTCTAAATGAGTCTGGGTCTCTTCTTTCCAGTTAGAATAAAAAATCTAATATCGAGAATGTCTTGCTTAATTCAGGGCATCTGATAGATTTTTGTGTCTGTTATTTGTTGGCGATATAGCTGAAAGCCATTTAATCTTAGAAATGTTAAACATAGTACAAAAATAGTTTGGAAGATATTGTAGAGCACTTAGCTATGAATGATTTTTGATAATTTTTAACTATAATTTTTGTTAAATACTAGCCTTGGTAAGTTAATTCTTGCAATACAGCTGATTACATTTTTTTAATTATATGAGTTCCAAAAAAAAATGATGCAAAGATAAATTGCCTTTCTTCTAATAAAATAAAATGCATACTGATATACATTTTTTGTATCATCCGTCATTCGTTTCATCATACAATAATCATATAATCCTGAAGATTGTTTAATTGAAATTAAACGCAACCAACAATGGACTTGGATAGTCCTGAATTGTTGCATTTTACACTGCCGGTTCACTTTTAAAAATATGAGGATAACAGAACTCAGTTAATCAGTAGTACGAATGAAGATAAAGAAAATATGAATTTGAATATAAGTAGCTATCATGACATCAATTAGCCATAAATAGATATAATCTATGATCGTGTTGAGTTCTGTAAAAAATGTTCACATGAAGGAAAAAAAATATAATCTAGAAAATTATCCAATTAAATGTTATAAAACCGAAAAAACTTCTTAAACTATTATTTCCGAAAAATACAATTTAATTATTAAACATAACAAACAAAATTAAATTTACTGATATGGTGACCCTTAAATATCAGCTATTACTCGTCCATTTTAGTAAATGGGATAATTTTAACACTTTTTTGTCGATGTTTTTGTGAGATTTCAACCTTTTATTTTATAGAATCGCATGAAAAGAAATAAGGTTGTGGATGAAATCAAAATATTAGTTTCATGAAAGTCACCATAAAGAGATTTTATGAGTGTATTTTAAGAGCAATATGGGAAAAATTTCCTTCAATTAGAATAAAAAAAATAAATAGATAAACATTTATCTGCTTTATTATTTCTCGATGGCTGTAAAAACTTTATAAAAATTTCAAGAAATTGATAGATAGCATTTTAGATATAATACTTAAGTGAAAACGTATGAAAGTTTAAACAGATCGTCAAAGTTTGTATCCTATACTTATCTAGATTGTCCATTTTAAAGCTTCACCGATCAACGGATCTTTAACCATGATCAGGCGATGAGGTTGGTACCAGGACCTCTCCATCACTGTCTATACTTTAACGTGTCGTATTTACGTAACTCCTTGAAGACATATATGCAAGCACCAGACCGGTAAGCACAATGGATCATCAGTAATTTATGTTTCGGTTGCGCAATCCTTTGATTTCGAAGCCGAGATTTTGCTTCTACATTTATAAGAGAGGTTACACCAAGATGTATAATTTCTTTTAAAATTTCATAGAGCCATCTTGTGTAGATTAGAATAATCGAAGATTGAAAATCGGAAATGCAGTAAGAGGCAAATCCCTTCCCCCTCTTTTCTTTCTGGCAAATAACAAGATTTTCAATTCGGTAAATGGTGCCAATATACTCTAAGTAGTTGAAAAATACATTGTAAAATGTCTCCAGTGACATTTAGTATCGGTATGAATCATTTAATGATCCATTTGGAATTTGCAACGTTTTCCATCTATTTTCATCTTTGAAATTTCGCATTCGCTTTCTGAACTCTGACTTGGTTTTTATTAAGACATGAACCTCCTTTATTAAAATTGTTAAGTTCAATTAAAACCTCTCTCAAAGTCAGTGAATTTTTGTACGGTGGATAATCGTTAGCCACCATCTTGCATAATCATGTTAAAAATCCTTAGAGTTAATCTTCAACAGTTGTTACATTCTGTAGAATTAATGGGCTATGATGACATAACATAAGATCTGGAACACACTTTGAATAGTTGAACACATTCTATAACGGGTTTGATATCCGATCCCATCAAAGATCTGCCGTATATCTGTATAGCATTCGGTCTAAAGTTCTAACATTGGTGTGGTGAATACAGTTAGAGAATGAGGTGCAAACCGGATGCTGTCCTTTAAAATGAGAACGCTCTTTCTCAAAATCTGTTGCTCAGCTTTAGAACAGGAATTTAATATAGCTGAGAAATATGCTTTTTAGTTCATACTAACGTCCCGTTTTGAAGAAATTCGAAAAATAATTTAGAGCAGATATAGTTCTGAACCATAGTCAGATGAAGAAGATGCATCTGACTTTTTCTCCAAACTTCCGCACCAGACTAATTGCAGAACATCTGACTAATCATGTCAGATTTAACAGAACCTAGGTTTCCTGCACGGAGACCTTTTAAGGGAATTTAGTTATGACCCTGGTTTAAGGTTTGAACAGGTCCAAAAGTCGAGGTCATCGCAAACGAATGAGATATGTGACGCAACTTCAACACGGCGAAGTGGCTTATCGATCAAGGGGTAAGGTGTGTGTGTGTGTGTAGGGGGGGGGGTATAGATGCCACGGGCATCTGTCTTGAGAGGAGCAAAAGAAACCGCGCGTCAATGACACTTTTGTAAAGAAAAAGTAAATAGAAAAGGCGAAAAAATACCACCATGCTCCGAGTTCCATTTGCAATCGGAAAGCCACTGACAACGAGTAGGGGCGAAAAAATCTCATTGTTCTCAGAGTTCTATTCAACTTCGTTACACCATTCCGAAACTCACTCTTTCTGACGGTTACGGCGTGTTCTAATATTCGCAACCACCACCACCGATAGTGCAGACATCTTAATACATGCTTTTCAATTTCGGAGAAGTTTCAAGTTTTGAGAATGGTTATAGTTAGCAGCCAACTGGGTTACGGGAAGAAGAAAAAAAAACATTTTTCAGTAGTCATGCTCGATTTTTTTTTTATTGCTTTTTTACTATTGTTAGGTATAGATGGTTTTAAATGTTGGAAGAGATTAACCATTATATAATACTTATTGTAAATCAAGGTATCATATACTATTTTAATTTTGCCAAATTTAATTATCAATTAATCATCTGTGAAACTAATTTCTGATTCTTATCAAAGGTTCCTCATGAGAACAGTTTGTATTCATAAACCACATTAATTAATAAATAGTACGGCACAATAAATAAATTTCAAAATATAATTAAGACATGTTAAATAATAATAAAATAAATATAATAAAAAGGATATGTTTGTTGTATTAATGTATGTTAAAAACAATAAATATATGTTGATTATCTAATAAATATATGTTAATGTACTGTCTAGTACATTAATAAAAACTTGTTTTTAAAAACACATTTTAAGTATTCTTTTGTTTCAAACCTGAGGAGAAGGAGCCCATGTCATGAGATGTAACTGAGAAACGCTCTTTAGTTGTATAGGTTAATTAATAGACATCTTCTAATCTTTTAAATTTATGCATTATATTTAATAATAGGTGTTATCTGAATGTAATAGATTTTTAAATTTACTAGGGTTCTTATTATAATATTTCATAACAGAGAATCCTCTTTAGGAGGGGCTCAGAAATAAATAAAATTACAGAATGAAAATGAATGCTAATTATTAATGGATTCTACACCATAATAAGTGAGTTAAACTATTCAGAAAGCGAAAAACTTTTATCAAAAGCACTTTTTCTGAAAGTATTGTAATCAAATAACAAACACTCCACAAAAAAGTACGAGGGCTAAGTAAAATTTATTTACTCATTTTACTGTCGTATTTTGCCAATGTCATTAACGCGACGAACAAACAAAAACAGGATTAAGAGAGAGTTGATAGAAACAGCAGCGAAGTCACCGAGTAAAAATATGAGAACAGAAAATGAAATGAAATACAAATTGAGAACTTTCTAAACGAGACTGAAAAGTACATATGCCGTTTTTCATTCAATTCCTACAATTAGTTCACACCCATCCTATATTTATTTATATATGTTATTAAATTTTTTAATCCTTAGTAAAATACTTTTTATTTATCCACTCAACTACAAATACATTTTTTAAACTTGTAATGGATGATACTTAATATTGATACAGTTTTTTAAAAATATTAATTCATTAATTAGGTTTAGTTAATTTTTCATACTTTAAATGTAGTTTTAGCAGTTTGTAATGAAAATTGTAATCAACAGGCAGTAGCTGAATCAGTAAAATGCAAAGTATTTCTCACCTGAAGGTGAAGAATAAGAGTTCAATTCTTGCGAAAATCAATAATTTTTTATACTTAATAATTTTTTTGATAATTATTTGATAAAAAGTGACTAAAATAAACATTTTCTTTTTTGACCTTAGGAAATAAATTTTAAAAAAATTAAATATCATTTTTATTATGTGTAAATAATGTAACAAGAAAATATTTAGTTGGGAATCTAAAGCAAATCAATACAATATTTGTAAAAATGATAAATAATAGATATTCGGTTAACTTGCAATTCGGGAAATAAATATCGTTTTTGAACGGATTACGCTCATCGGTGAGTCACCTACTACGTTTAAAATTAATACAAATAACATTTAAAATCTTTCCCACTTCAAAACATAAGTTTTGTCAAATGCCGATTTATCATTCAAAATTTATACGTGGCATAATTATTTTTGGAATACAATAATTTGATAACAGCGAATATTAAGTTATGAAAAATGATAGATTCCAAGATTAATTATAATATTCCTCTAGATGATTAACTATAAAAGAAAACTATAATCTATTCATAAAGGAATTGAAGAAACAATCGTGAAAGGCTAAATTAATAGATAAGTTCATTTAGTAATTATAGTGGAATTTATTATGCATTGCTCCACTCCTACATATTATATTTAACTCTTATTGCTCCAAAAAGTAATTCGATGCATAAATATTTGCCGAAAAAGAGGGCTTGTTTGTTGCTCCAAAAAATTAATATTTGTGAAACTTTTTAAGTTGAATTTTCCCGAAAAGTTAATCTAATTATTTTTACCACTCTTAAGTATTTTTACTAGTCAAAATTTAAGAAAACAATTAAATAAAACGGCAAAATGAAGCACTCCCTTGAATGGTGCCTGAGAGGAGACATCGGAGTGCTAAGAGTTAATAAAGATATTTTTTATTAATATACTATCCACTTATGGTGAGCAGACAACTGGAATTGTCTGTAAAATGCAAATTGAATCTTTCATACGCAACATACTTTTCATAATTTCTACTGTTTAAATTTTTAAATTTTAAATTTTGATAGTTGTCAAAAAGTCAAGCTAAAAGAGGTATACAGTAAAAGAGTTTAAAAATATGCGAACGTTACACAGCACTCCTCTTTTATACTTCTGAAATTAAATTCTAATTGCCACAATATTAAAAATATTTTCATTAAAATATTCCTCATACTAAATATGGGAAAACAAGCAGTCTTGAAATTTTGATAATCAACGATGAAATATATTGTTGTAGAATACTCTTAAAATATTTGTTTTAAAAAATGGAAATTAAATATAGATATAAAAATCATACGACAAAAAATTGGTTCAATTGAAAAGTTTTTTTTTATATTTTAAGAGAATGTAGAAATCAGTTTTGTGCTGTAGTAATTTCAGAAGTTATAGTTTAAAATCGCCAAAAGTTTGTCTAATTTTTAAGTAATTCGATTACTAATCAAAAATTTAAAAAAAATGCTTCTAGGTGCATATTTCTACCGTCAAATGTATGTAAGTGCCAAATTTGGAAGCTCATAGTCAAATGGTCAAGTCTGTAGGTTGTTAACACACACACATCTTTATTATTATTATTATTAAAGACTGCTGAGGAGAAGTGATCTTCCAAATGTACCAGTGCACAAAATTATGGATCCTCTATAAAGCTGTAAAAGTCCTACATGACACTGGCGGACAGTAATTTTGATATATGGATCTTTGATGTAAATCCAGCATTTTTACTCAATCTGTCATACGATCTTTGATGATTAATCTTTGGCGTGTAGTTAATACAAATGTATCTAAAAATCTAATATATATTTTGGATGTCATTTTTCGACCGATTGAAACCAAAATTTTACATAAAACTAAAACTTTGAATAAAAAATAATAAACCAAATGATTTAAGTTATTGCTTTAATTAATCAATCAGAAATTACAGGGGTTACAGAAATTATATTACAAACAGTCGATTAATCTTTCAACAGAATTGGTTCAAAATTTTATAAGAAGCTGCATTTTAGATACTAAATCTGGGGTAAATTTTACTAGTCGGATTCTTAACGTCTTATAATTATCACCTCGCATATATTTGATCCAAACACACATGCAGACGTATTAATAATGTATTTTATTGAAAATTTAACGGAAATCTATAAATTTGATACAAAGTCTATCAACCAAATTTCATATGTCCAGCTCAAAAGGTTTTTGAATAATTGTGTTCTCAGACAGACAGTATATAAAATTTCTGAAATGTATTTTTCAAATTCATTGAGGTCTGAAAGTGAAGATTTGTCAAAAACACGAGTTTCAATTTTTTTTTTTTTTTTTTACTAATACAACACTTTCTCTTTACTTACTTAGTATACGAGAAAGCAGAAAGAAAAATTGTCTCAGCTCAATTATTTTCTGTTTTTAGCTTTCATTTACATTTGATTATAATAAATTTTATGAAATCTCGACGTGAATTCCTTCACACATTCATTATTTGGCGACCTATCATCTAAAATATCAAAATTTCATTACATTAATCGATTAAATGATAACTTAGTTCTAAATATATTATAATAGCATATTGTCATCGAAAACGGAAAAAAGTCATAGAATTTCGAAACTCTTATGATATCAGGAAAGGAGAGAAAAAGTAATAATATCCCATTTTTAGATTCATGAAGTAAATCAAGTTTTGAAAAAGTGATTAAAAAATCTGAGGACCCATAATTTATTGTTCAATCATTAGAAAAGAAAAGATGACCAGTTGACGAATATATATTTAAACTTACATTTTCAATGTCTAAAGAGTTAGAGTCTTTAATTTGAATTTCTAAAAGTTTCTAATGCTCCTTGGCGTTTTTTATGTAATTGCCTTTAAAATAACTAGTTTTAAGCACAAAAGTTTTTAATTATTTTATATATCGCTGGGTGGACACATTTGTAGCAATATTTCTTTCAGTTACTGAATTTATACTATTTCCTCCCCAAGTAAACAAACATCAGTTGACATTCATGGACACAAAAAAAAATTTGCTTTCTGTGAGTGGGAAAAATAAAATCATGCATAAAAAATATAATCTTACCCAAAAAACTTACCCAAATTTAATCTGAAATATTATATCAATTTAATTAAATTGGTTTACCGATACTCAATACAGAGATGTGAATTTCCTTGACTTACATTATAATGTTTCTAAATTAATTTACAAAAAATTATTTATAATACCTTTGGCCAAAATTAGGAAGATATTATTAAGAAAATAATATTTATAATTTTCTACTAAGCACTCATTTTTAATTAATTGAACTTAACTAAAGAAATTTTTTTAAATTTTTATAATTATTTGAATTATTTTTCTTTCTTCTTTACATTTGTTAATATAGATTTACCTAACTGTGACTGAGAAATAAAGAACGCACAGCGTATGGTTAAATGTACATTATAATTCCTCTTTATAACGAATCTATACAAAAACCGAACTGACATTCAAAGGTATACAATTCCTTCAGTAGGTTGCTTTCTTTGTGTTAACTAAAAATATGATGTGTGTCCTTTGAATTAAATTAGGCCAGTTTTAGGAAGGCTTTTTTTTTATTGAATTTAAAATGGAAATTTTATATTTTCTCGTCCATGCGCAAATAAATATTTTTTATCTACCATAAAATTGTTAATCATGTAATGTTCTGTGTGTAGAATAAAATATTATTATATACAATTGAGTTAAACAAAAATTAAATTCATTCCACTTAGTTTTTAATTCAACTGATTTATTTGATTTAATTGGCTTTCATTGATTCTGCCTTCTAAATTTAAATCATAAGCAATGAACAGCGGAATATTTTTGAATCTTTTATTTTTCTTGCCTGTCCCTAAAATGCGTCGAAACCTTTCTTTCTACTACTTACAGAAAAACAAGGAAAGAAAATATGAAAACTAATAGTGTCTTAAAAACTGACACTTATTTTTCAAACTTAATAATAGGTTTATATACTTCATTCATTCTGTTTACATGACCCCAGTTATACAATTAGTTGAAATTTATTCAATTAACTACAATTTTAATTTAAAAGATATTTGCTCTCGAGTTGGTTAGACATTAAAATTCTTTTTTAGAAGAATGATCTTAGAAACATTAAACTGTAGAAGTATATTATATTCAACTTTTTTTTTGCTTTATTAGGATTAACAGAATTTGATGAGCAAATGATAACTGGATTAAAAAAGAATCTTGAAATATGAAAATTATTAACAGTTAAAATACAGGAGCATTTTAAATATCATATCAGGAGCATGAACAGTGTTAGTTGTGGTTAAACGCATTTATTTTCTTTGGAACCCAAAAGTTGAAAAAACAAAACCCAGACAAAACAGAACTTTTGGAAATATGAAAATTAATAACAGCTTTCAAATAGAGACTTACTTTTAAGACCAAAGCAGGTGGCGCGCTTAGACGTTTTCCGATCAATACTGCCGCAGAGAGAGGTAGGCCGCATGCAGTATAGGAATTGATGGTAGACGAAAATAGGCGCTCAACCCCTTCAGAGCATCATGAGCGATCATGGCCCGATAAAAACAGACTTAGGAGGCTGCACGGCCGCTGATGGAGATATCCGATTCGCTGGAGAAACAAGCCGGTCTAAGATCTATGAAGAAAAGAAACAGAATAAAAAGCTTGTCCGCTTGCTGACAGTTCTGGCTTATGTGTTTTCCGTATCACTGGCTGCAATAGTACTGTCTCTGTACTATGTTTTCCTTTGGAATCCAAACATGCAAGGCAACAGAACCGAAAGTACTCAGGCAACTTCCCAGGTGCTTCAAACTTCTGTGGCTATATCAACATTGACATCAACTCAGAGTATAGCTGCTCCAGAAGAAGTCACCAAAAGTAATAAATGGTATTTCCGGAATGGTCGAAGAGCTGAGCACCATCTTCCAAATCCAAATGCTATCTGAAAATTTATGTGACTGCTTTTGATTATTCTTCCATTCGGAACCAAATTCGAGCTAATAGTGGTAGAATCTCTTTTGCATAATTCTCAATTTGATTCTGTTTAGTGATTCGAATTTTCTTTGTGTCATCTAATCATACGTTGATGTATACTGTATTCAGTAGAAATCGACAAAAATGGAATGGTGTCAGTGATTATTCTGTGAAATAGCGAAAGGTGGTTATGTGAACATTATGATCTGTATTTTCACAAAGAAGAGCGCACAAAAATAACGCATAATGTTTTCAAAAATTGGTGTATTTAGAAGAATCAATTAATTTAGTTCGCAACACTCGTATTTCAAAAACTGTTACTCATCATAATCAACATTCTACATGAAATTATCTGATAATTTTCCAAGTTTATTTTATTACGACATTTATGCCAAAATGTGTGTGATAGACAAAACTTTAAACTGAAGTTATGTCGTATATTAATCGATGAAAATTTTAACATTTTAATAATCTATGACAAACTACAAAAATTTGTGATATGAGCTTTAAAATATCTAAACTAGATTTTACAGAATGCCATTGTCAAATCACAGCACATGTTTATCGCAAATCGAAACGTACACAAGTAGAAAAACACAGTTCAAACTTACCAGTGAAGTGTAAATGCTTCTTTTTATTTATTGTAGAAACTTGCATAAAAAAAATAGTTTTGTAGTATGTATAACAGAACTTGCCATTATGCTAAAATAATTTTTTGAAAAAAAGTCAAAGTATTTTTTAAATCCTAGTTCCATTGTCATGTTATAAAATTTCAAGATATATTCAAAGGAAGTATTTTAGTTTATTTTTTACTAATTATTATTTTTTTTGTTTTGCTTTTGGTGATTGATGGCATATTTATCTTGACTCATAGGCCTTGGTCTTGAAAATCTAAAATCTATTGGTTTAAGATTTTTATTAATAATGTTTCATATAATTTACTGGTAATAAAAATAAAACCAGTGTCAGTTTTATGAAACATTTAATGATCCTTTGCAGTATGAAATTCTGTGCAAAAAACAGAAGTTTAAAATGTGAATCTTATATATAAAGTTTTGTTGAAAACTTTTTGAATTCTAGAAATTAAAAAACAAAACTAAGTGCTATCAAAAAGGTAGTTTTATTTTAGTAATTTTAATTAAAGATTTTAGATCTTTGTATTTATGATGATTTTAATATTTTGTATCCTATATACATATGTAAAAAAAGAAATACTCACGAGTTTCATTTTAATGCTAAAAAATATGTTCTTAAAAACTGAAATATTGTCACAATCAAAAGAATTATGCAAAGTCTGATAGTAAATAAAATTATTGAAAATTACAGTGAAAGTTCTTAACTCTTAAGTTTTCACTCATTTTTAATATATTTTAGTTTTATAACCATATTTTGTATTTTTACAGAATCGAAATATTAATTGCAATTAATATTTTTTTTGAAAAGTTTGAAGAAAGTAAGAATAAAATAAGGGAATAATTCCTATAAATAGAAACTATGACTTCTAAAAAGTGTTAACCCATTTTTATTTCCAAGTTTTATTCTATGCTGCATACTTTTATATGAAAACTGATTTCAATTAATTAGTTTTTGACTTATACATGCTGGACGAATACGGTACAATGAAATAAAAGACAAATATTCCATGTGAGTAGTTTAATGGCTGTATGGCCCGGACATGATACTTTTCATAAAATGAGTACTGATTAATTAAATAGGATTTTATGCCCTATACTTATGAGTTTAATCACGAAAATGTAATAAACTAGTTACATTATTCCAATATTGAAATATATAGTCATAGTATCATTTACATCAATTTATAACGCAAAGCAATTATCGTATAACCAAAAATTTAGCAAACCAATGAATTTTCTAAGATGATTTGTATGTTTGTGATATTCTTCTTTCATGTCTAAACAATAGATAAAAATAATCTGTTAACCCACATGGAAGTTAAAATAAGCATCTTGTGTTGGAAAGCTGAATCATTCATCTCCTAACAAAATAATATCTCAACTTCCGATGTATGTTTATTTACTCATCTCATATGCTCATGAATAACAAAATAATTATAAAATGTATTCTGAAAATTTTTCCATAATAGAACATACAAATAATTTTTTAATTAAAATTTTTGTATGATGAATAAAAGAAAAGTATAAAACTTTTTAACTTAAAAATATTTGCCTCTTAAAATGAAATATTTACAAATTATAAATAAATTGAAACTTTCAATGAGGAATTATATTTGATTAATATAAAGCTGTTGATATGAATAATAATTATTTATTTTCATAAAACTGAGAAACAATGAAAAGAGCATATGAAGTACTTTTCATTCATATGCCCAATTCATTATTTTGTCAATTTTTGACTGTTATATTTTAATAAGACATATAATTGCTTATTAAGTGATTAATTGACTCATTTAAGACTATATACAAGACGCAAGCCAATATCTGCATCACTTTAACATATAAAGAATACAACATAAAAACATTATTGAATGATATCTCAAAGGTATTTTTATGTTCGTTAGAATAGTTTTAATTTTATTAATTCATCGTTCATTTTTTAGGTCTTGGTTCAAATTTGAAGATACAAAGACATACGTCTAAAAAAATTTTTTTTATCAAAGCTCAGTAAAGATTTTGATGTATATTTTGTCAATTAAGTTTTCATTCATTTCTTTAAGATTTCTAGAATTAGCACTGTACAAATTAAAGTATTGATTTATATTTCACAATAATGAATGTTTATTCAATAGAAAATGCAGAGAAATAAATGTAAATAATTGAATTTTAGGTACTTCTTGCATCAAAGTAATTTATTTTAAGTTATTAATTATATGACAATTTATATTAGATTACGTAAAATGTTTTTCAACGTATTAACGTAAGGATTTCAATTTTCGTTTTTATTAAGCTTGGAACTGTAATCACGATATTAAAAATACACACAGTAGCTCTTAATTGCAAGAAAATGTTTTTTTTAAAAACTTGGATGCGGTTTTTCAATAATAAACTTAAAAACTTATTCCTTTGTTTTAGAAAGCAAAATAATATTTGGCTACATATTTATTTCTTTATTTCGTCTTGTATTGTTTTGAAAATGAGTAAAATTTGTAGAAGTATGCAGACACGATGTCTGTACGCCTCTGGACTTCTCTACTGTGGTGAAAATTGATTCATATAACTCAACACAAGAAATTGTAAGAAATTGATTCATATAACTCAACACAAAACTAAGTAATATAAATTTAAATAATTCAATATCGATTTTTTTCCGATTCTAAAAGATTTAATATTTAAACATTTCAAAACTTTTATTTGATACAATCAGAAGGAAAATAGTATTTGCAGAGATTTTTTCAATTAAAAAAACATTTGCTTTGCTGGATTACAGGAAACAATACCACACAAATCAAAGAGAGATATAAGGAATTATTTCTTATATTTGGATCTTATAATGTACAATTTATTAAATTTAGGATAAATTATCTTTTTCTTTTGAATGGCTTGGCACAATTTCATTAGCTTTTAAAGATCTTTATTTTAGTCTTTACCTATGCGTTGATCTCCTGGCTTTAAATATTCCGACAGTTGAAGATGATGAATTCTTGCACATTGACAATCCTTCATTATTTATTTTAGTAAGGACGTGTACTTCGAATACTTTTCAAGGACCATTGACCAACTTCCCTAATAGTAAAGAAAATGGAAACTGGAAATTTCACTTGGTCAGAGACAACGCGGTTGGCAATAACAGGAGAACTACATAAAATTCATTTCAATAAGATAACCATCTTATAATCTAATACATTTAAAAGTAATTTGAGTAGAATTAAGTTTTAGATGCCATTAATTGATATTTTATGTAATAAATATTTATATTTAGAATGAAGATAATGGAATTTCACAAACTTCATTCTATATCCCTGAGACAAGTAGAAAGCCATACTTCAGTTTTCTCCATTGATGTAGTTGTCTTGTAAATTTGAATAATCATTCAATAGAGTCTGAATTAAAGTTAGTAATCATTATTTAGGTTAACATTCGGGTCTTAACAAATATAAGATGATTTTTTACAAAAATAATTACCTCTCCCTGGTCTTAAAAACCTGTACTGGTGAATCTGAATGACTATATCGCCAAAGACAATAATAAGATTCTAAAATTTGGAGTCTTTTTTAGGCACTAATATTGTGTATATATATATATATATATATATAATCAAACACTGTTGAACTATTATGATTAAAATATTATGCTACATGGTTTATTATAGAATTTCAAGCATTTTCTGAAATTCAGAAAAAAATTGGTGTCTCATATTGGTTTATTAATTTCCTTTTCAAAATTAAATCCTGGGATAATGCTGAACAAATAAACAGCACTTTATTCAAGATAGAATTCTGATACAAAACAAATAATATAAAAAAAATTAAGTCAATTATTGCTTAGGTAAACAAAGAAAAATTTGATTTGAGTTACTTTTTGTTAAATAATTACAATTAATATAAAAATTTATATACATATGACAGAATCATAATATTAAGTGGCAAAAGAATTTTTTCCCCGGCTATTCGATATTCGATTCGCCACTGGCGGTATTTATTCCTAAACTTATATCTTGTTAAATATTTTAAATATGAGAAATTCTTTTCTCTGATATAAAACTAAAATTAATAATTTTATCAAAAAATTAATTTTCGCAAGAATTGAATTCGTATTCTTCACCTTCACTTGAAAAATACTGAAATCCTTGCATTTTACCGATTGAGTTACTACCTGTTGAGTTCAATTTTCATTACAAACCACTAAAACTCTATTTAAAGTATGAAAATTAAATTAAGTTAATGAATTAATATTTGAAAAAACTGCATTAATATCAAGTTTCATCTACCACAAGTTAAAAAAAAAATGTATTTGAACTTAAGTGTATGAATAAAAAGTATTTCATTAAAGATTTAAAATTTGAGCAAGGTATATAAATCTAGGAAGTGTGTTAATTAATAGTAGAAATTGAAAAAAAGACGAAAAGAAAGAAACTCGAAATGACGAAAAGAACAAATCTAAGAAATTCTATAATTACACTTTCCCAATCAAGAAAGCTGCTTTGAACCTTGATTAAAAATAGGAATGGAATGAAAATGAAAATTTTTAATTAAAATGAAAAATCTAGTATTGTCAAAGTGAAATTTATAATACCGGGTTTGCGTGTCTACTTTCTTAATTGTGAGCAATCTAATTTCATTATATTTTTTCTCTCTTGATATGGCACTTAGAAAAAAGTCCATATGATCAATATAATATGGATTTTTGTCGAATCAATTTTTTTAACGTAATACTTTTAGCACTACAAACATAAAAATACCCATTTCCAGTGCATCAAATAAGCCAATTTGATACTTGTTTACTCAATTCAGTGTATCCTAAAGAGACACTAACCAATAAAATAATACGAATTTTTTAAAAATGATTTAAGTAGAATATCACCAAACAATGTCTGTAATTTTTTCTCTTCAATCTTGCTTCAATATAAGAAAAATAAATTACCTCTATGTTCAGACTTAATGAGTAACTGCATAAAAATAAATTCGTCATATATTATCA
This sequence comes from Argiope trifasciata, assembly GCA_026543055.1. Taxonomy (NCBI): domain Eukaryota; kingdom Metazoa; phylum Arthropoda; class Arachnida; order Araneae; family Araneidae; genus Argiope; species Argiope trifasciata. The sequence goes on from JAPMOQ010013963.1 coordinate 1,920,241, forward strand.
AATTACATTAATCACTCGTATTTGCAATTATAATTGAATGTCACCCTAAAATCATCCAATGAACTTTGGAAGATTTTTTTTTTTTTTTACTTTTTATACATTTATTGATTTATTTCATCTTTGTAAAAACGGAATTTTGCTGTCGATTTTCTCAATTTCATCTGATAAACTAGTGTTTTGAAATTTTGTGCATTTGTAGTTTCTCGGTGACAATTTACTATTTTTAAAATTGCATTGATTATTCACCACTTAACCAATTAATTTGAATTTTATATTCCTGTGAATTGTGCCATTTGGTAAAGAATTTTTTTAATTGATTTTAATTGATTGAATTGTTAATTGATTTAATTGATTGATTTTTAATTGAATTTTTTTAAATTTGATACCTTGATATTTATAATATTACATTATCAATTAAAAAATGGAAAATAATTAAAATAAAAATTTAATTTACCATACTAAATGCATTTTCAAAATTTTTTAAAAATAAAATTTATAATGAAATTGTTGGCTGTTTTTTTTATTTATATATAACCGATCTGTAGTTACAATATGAGGAAATTAAGCTTTTGAAACGAATCGAACTGTAATCTCTAGCCAAAAAATCAAACGTATATTTCAAAAGTATTTCTCTGATTTATTTAATAACAAACTAGTAGATTTCCATTTTGGTTTCTTTGCTGGATTTTAATGCCGAATTCCGATTAACATTAATATAATTTTTTCTGCTGCAGTCTTAAACAAATTTACTACATTTCCGCAATTATGTGTTTATTATTATTTAATAGAAAAGAATTTCATGGGAAGACAGAATTAAAAAACGAAAACAGATCATCCTTCTGAAAGAATTTCTAAACTATTCTGAAACTGTAAAGTAATATCTGAACGAATCTGTTCTTGCTTATTATATTCTATTGAATCTCAAAAATCTTAATAGCATCTAAATCCCATTATTAGAATTATATCATATTAAAGAAAAGAAAATGAATTTAACACTTTCTCAAATAAATTATTTCGAATTAAAATTGTGAATTTAACTGCTACGTGGCCAACACTATTTCCACAAAGTTTAAGATTTAAAATAAAATAAGTTTTCAACTCATTATTACAAACTATTTTGAAAATTTCTACTAATATCGATTCTGAAGAATATATGAAATTTGGTAATAATTCAGATGCTACAATACCTTCGGGAATCCACTCCTTTTGTGTTACTACATCATTTAGTTTTCGAACAAAATCGTAAATTCTTATAAAAAAAACACAAATTAAAAATATGATTCACAGATCCGACAACTTAAAAATATAATTCAATCTTGGAACATCTTTCTCTAAATAAACAAAGCATCATACGATCCCGATTGAAATTTTAAAATATCGATTAATTATATAATATAAATAAAAATGTTATAATCACAAATATAATATAAAAATCGTCCTTAGGTTTCTTTTCGGATTTTAGGAGACACGGTTTCATGGGAACAGTCTTTGAAATCTTTTCTTGTTTTAATAGCAATGGCTTCTAAATTATGGTTATTGTGGGTTCGAAATCCGATTCCTTTTAGAGATTCGTTATGTATAAAGACTTGGTACAAGTTAGCATGGTTATAATTTAAAGAGGTTTTTAAAAAAACACAGAAACAATTTTTGAGTCTTTTCTAATAGCCAGGATTAAATCGAGGATTCGAAATCCAATTTCACCAAGGGATCCGTTATATACACAGGTTTATAGCTTATTACCATTGTTATAATTAAAAATGCCTTTTGTTGAAGTAATCTTTGAGATCTTTTTTCAATTCAATAGCAACTGCTCATAAATCAAAATTATTGCGAATTCAAAATTCGATTTCATTTAAAGATCGGCCGCGTATAAAGGTTTAGTGCAACAATACATTGCATGCCAATTATTATAACTATAATTTAAAATGGTTTTGTAAAGTTATAGAAATCAGAGAAAAAGAACACATCAATTAGACTTAAATGAATATATATATATATATATATATATATATATATATATATATATAGATAGATAGATAGATAGATAGATAGATAGATAGATAGATAGATAGATATAGATATACAGGGTGTCCCAAAAAGATTGAAACGCGCTTTAATTCTTTAACCGTTAGAGATAAGTAAGTGATATAATTTGAAAAAATGTTCAAAATAAGATAGGAGAGAAGATTACATTAAGAAAAAAAATCCACCTAAGAATTTTAAAAGGTTACACTTTCTAAATTTTTATACAACCCCTCTATGCAAATTTGGTCAATTAGAAAGTTTTTCCTTTCCATCCCAGAATACCATTAAAAAAAACTGCATAACTGTATCTTTAAAATTGAGTGAGTTATGCGTAATTGAAAATTGAACGCTGTTTTTAGTGACCATATACCAAAATGGAAATGTAAATTTGCAACAAATTATAAACAAATAAATTTTTTAATATTATTTACAAAACACATTTTTGCGTATTTACGGTAGATTCACGATACAGTTACAGAATTGTCTTTTGTTTTAATCTTATCAGGGGCAAGTAATTTTATGCCATGTATTCTAAATTTACATTAGAAATTTTATAAGATTTCGTTGAAAATCAATAAAGCCATTTGGCAGATTTTTATAGCAAAATTTATAAAAAAGAAAAATACTGTTAAATTAGTCTGGTAGAATTTTAATTGTTTTTAAATTCATCACATTTTTTGTCATGGATTCTAACATTCTAACACAGCACATTCTAACAAATTAACTGCCAGACGATTTTTGCCTTTCATTTAACTGGAATTTAGCCGCTTCTAATACGTGTATATTAAAGTTTTTTTATTTTATTTTTAAGTTGTATAAAGAAATGCAGACGATTATTTTTCAATTTACTTATTTAGTTCCAAAATTATTTCTTTCCTGTACAACTTAACCAAGATTTCCTCGTGCATGTCAAAATAAAGTTTAGAAATCATTCAGCGATATTGAGTTTCATATTGTCGAAGTAAAAATACTGTAACTAATTTTGCATCTTGATACTTTTAACAAATGACGAACTATTTGAACTAGCAATGGTTTATTCTATTTGCAATAGAAATAATGCAGAAACTGCTCGGGAATTTGGACGACGATATCCCTATTTGCCTGAAATTTCACGTACATTTGTTTATCGGATGATGAGAAGATTGAGAACTACCGGTTCATTTAATCCAAGACCTGGCCCTGGTAGAAATATCTTGTTCAATGAAGACCAAGAAATTGATATTATTGCATATTTTTCTTCCAACTCACGATCAAGCATTCGAAAAGCAAGTGCAATTACAGGATTACCTAGGACGTCAATCAATAGAATACTTGAAAAACACAATTGGCATCCATTTTGTATTCATAGACTTCAAGCACTCCATCCCTCTGATTTTAACCGACGATTTTTTTAAGCATTCTCCAATTGGTTATTAATCCAACAGGACACAGATTCAAACTTTGTCAAGAACATTATGTGGACTGATGAATGTTTGTTTACGGAAAAAGGACACATAAATGCACACAACGATCAGCATTGGAATGATACAAAACCATTTTTTGTGCAAGAAATACATCACCAGAGAAAGTTTTCTGTGTCCGTATGGGGCGGAACGGAAAACTGATTGGTCCAGTGTTTTATGAAGGAACACTTACAGCTACAAAATATTTGCAACTTATTTTAAATGGTATAGAAACAGATACTTTGGAGACGACACCATAGTAAAGAAAATGTATTTTCAACAAGACGGAGGGCCTGCGCACAAGTATATAAATGTAACCAACTGGCTCAACGAAAACTTTAATAAACAGTGGATTGGTCTGAATAGACCCACAGAATGCCCCCCCCCCAGATCTCCTGATCTAACTCCACTCGATTTTTATTTTTGGGGTCGGCTTCGAACTCTAGTTTATAATACTCGCCCCCTGTATGTAACTGACCTTAAACAAAAGATAATTAATGCATGCAATAATATTACAGGAGAACTCCAAAATATTTACAGGAGCATTATTAGAAGAGCCCAATTATGTATTGGTGTGGATGGAAAACATTTTGAGAATGCTTTATGATTCGTATGCTTTTAAATGTACTTTCGTTTTATTTATTATTATTTTTTTATGTTATACTTCTTACAATCTTATGTTGTCAAAACTGTTTAACTCCATTAATAAGGACTTTATTTAAATGCCATTTTGGATTTTTTTTACGCTTGTTATCTTTTTTGATCGAAGAATTTCTATTATCAATTTGGGTATGGTCCCTATTTTCACCGACGAAAAGGTCTTTCAAGTGGTATGGAAAAGTGACATAAGTCATTTTTTTTTCTGTGTTATTATTCAAAAAGTTTTAAAGATACAGTTATGCAGTTTTTTTTAATGGTCTTCTGGGATGGAAAGGAAAAACTTTCTAACTGGCTAAATTTGCATAGAGGGGTTGTATAAAAATTTAAAAAGTGTAACTTTTTAAAATTCATAGGTGGATTTTTTTTCTTAATGTAATCTTCTCTCCTATCTTATTTTGAACATTTTTTCAAATTACATCACCTACTTATCGCTAACGGTTAAAGATTTAAAGCGCGTTTCAATCTTTTTGGGACACCCTGTATATAGATAGATAGATATTTGGATTTTAAGAGGGTATAAAAATAGCTTCTGAAGCTATCCCGGGAAAGAATCAAAATTATGAAGGAAAAAAAACAAAGATAATTTTGAATAGTTATAAATTATCTTTATTGATTTCAGTCAAGAACGATATTTGCACAGCACTTAAGCACAGTACCGCGGTAGTTTGGTCATAAAATTTTCTGTTTCGGGACTGGAGGTTTCCCTAAAAAAACCGACATGTAAGTGCGTCTTGTGTACGTTAAATCTGTCGGGGCTAAATGTCCTCCCTCTGTTTGAAACGGAAGCTTGTAGAGGAGCAGGTGCCATCCTCGTCATTTGTCGACGATTCAAAGTTACGAGATCCGTCCCAAAATATCCCTCTTGTTGCTTTAAAACGGGACGTAAATATAACTTAACTAAACATTCATTATAAGTGACTTCTCTTGAAAAATGGCATTCTTATGTGGAAGCATAAGAGACAGTCGAGGGCATAACACTTCCGATACTTAGTCGCTAATTGGCCATTAATTTTTAGAAGTGACGTCAAAAGACTAAAGAAAACTTCTCAAAATGATCAATTAGTTGCAAATTTATAGCGAAAAAAGAGAAAGAAGTAATCCGTTTTTAAAGAATATCTGATAGAGGACCTTTCAAAGCTTCAAAGAGCCGTGTTCTTTTTTTTCTTTACTTTGGAATAAAGGTTGAGCATTAAGATGAAACTGGCTTAAGACAAATAACCAGCTAGTTGTAAATTACATTTTTATGAGCAAGAAAGCAGACATCCTGATAAACTTTGAATGGAAAATAGACTGGATGAAACAAAAAAAAAAAAAAAAAAAAAAATCTCATTTCGTAACATTGTTTTCCTGTCGAATCTTTTTAAAGTATCTGAGAAGATAAGGGATTTTGTTAAAATGCACAACCATTTATTTATTTTATGTTTTTAAGATGTCATATATTCAGCATTCTAAATTTTCTCTAATAGTGGAATATTGTTAAAAATTTGATTCAATGCTTTCATTAAAGCAAATACTTGTTTAAAACATTTTTTTTTAAAAAAGAGCCTTAACGAAAACATTTATAATTCATTAATACAAAAAATTGTTAAGTAATTTTTCTTAGAAAGGGATACATATGCAAAATCTCATATTTAAAAATTAGCTATGTAAGTTCATAACATCTGTTATATTTCCTCACCCTTCATTTAAGTTTACGTTTCTCTATCTGTCTTATCTATTTTTTCTCTTTACAGCATTCTTTTGTTAATATGTTCAGATTAACATCAAAAGGTAATTAATGTAAATGGCTTATACTTTCCCTTTATTTATACATTATCCTTTTCGTTCCTTGAAAAATGTAATAGAAGAGAAATACTGTATTTGATGCTTTCAGAGTTGCCCATTGTAATTTCAAAGATTAAGCTAAGATTCCAGTTACCCTAATTTTCCTCTTTTCAAAGTTTTATCCACTAGCGCAAAATAACGAGCTACACCCATGATGCATTATTGAAACCTAAATGCTTAGTAACGTGTCGGACTCAGACACGTGCCACGATACTTTGCGTGCAAGTAACAAGTGAAACTCGTGTTGTGTGTGGGTGACGATTGGTTTTATACTTTATTATCTTTCTATATCATTACAAAACAATTTATTTTGTGCCAAGTATGAATAAGTATGGATAAGCGTAACAATAATTGAGAAGATTATTGTGGTTGTGATTATTTGAGGGTTTTTTTTTTTTTTTTTTTTTTTTTGTAAAGACTTAACAAACGTATCAGACATTTGTTTTATAAATATTCTAACGATTATATAAATTCAGAACGAAACAGAAGAATCAGTTCTAACCTAAAAAAATCAACAGATGAATTAATTCTAATGATTGCGATTGGGTTCCGGCAAATAATAATCTAAAGATTCATACTTTTACAGAAATGTTAGAGCAAGTACCATAAGTTCTTCGTTTTTACAAAAATTAGGAATAAACAAATTCTAATTATTGGAATTGGGTTACTAAAAAGAAACTAAAGTGTGTCAATACTGGTAAAAAAATAATTTATATTCCGATATATGAAGAAACAATGCCGAACAAAAGATTTGAGCTCATAATTAAATTTTTACATTTTACTAACAATGAAGAAGAAGACAATGAAAATTTCATTTTTAAAAGCAGAAATACTGTCAGACATATGAATACTGCTTCCAGAATATATAGACATCTTGAAGAAATGTAATTTTATATGAATATATATGAGTTTATCTGCAGTGTGAATCAATAGTGAATTAATAAATATTAATATGCTAATTTCTAATTGTTTCCTATTTATTCTTGTCTCCCTATTAATGCATACTATTCTAATCAGGTCTAAAGTGTTTTTTGAAATCTGATTGTCACCACACGGTCATAAAATCACTTAACGCATCTTGTCCATTATGCGTACAAAATTAATAATGCGTGAAGGGGTTAAAATTGATATATTTTAATTCGCGCTGTATGTCATGTTATTAATATCTATATTGGAATACGAAGACTGTGTATTTTGCATTATGCTGAAAACTCACTTTATGTTTTGATCCGGGAAGGAGGAACCCTTATGTTTTGATGGCGGAAGGGAAGGAGGAACCACACCAATCAAGCCTACTCTAAACGGTGTAAGACCCTGGCAAACAGGTGGAGAAAAGAAGCCATCCACTGACACGAATGGGGCTATGATTTTTTTCCAAATTATTGCATGATACAATTATTTTTCTGAATTCCTTTTTTTTCTCAATTTCTTTATTCCCTAAGTTAATTATCCTGTGTTCTATCTTATTAACTCTGTTGTGAATAAAATGTCTTTAAATTGATACAGCATCAAAATTTTAGTTTAATGATACTAACACTTTGCACTCGGATGTTTCCTCTGAGGCACCATTCAAGACAGTGCATTACCTTGATTTTATTTCTTTATTTTTACAAAAGGATTCCCTGTCTTCTTACCACTATGTAGATATTTTTTACAATACAAAATATTGTTTTGTTAAAAATATCTACATAATGGTATAAGAAGACGTAGATTAATCTTATGCAAAAATTAAACTTAGAACTATTATATGCTAGCTATTACCCGCGACTTCGTTCACTGGGAAATTGTGATGTATGAGAACTGACGGTCTGATCAGCAGTCGGCAGTGGCTGTCTAAAATTGTCTGGAGCAAAACGACAACGCCGCCCATCACCACCTGGTTGCCTAGGATGTCCTACAGGTTTTGGTTTAACGCCTATATACTCTCTCGTCCCATACTATTAACTTGCACTGGTATAAAAGGATTACCCTGCCGCTTTTTTTGGTCTGTTAATGATTAGGTCATTGTGAGTGCAATATCTTCTGATAAAGCGTATTTCTATTTATCCCAGAGCTGGAGGGGGTTTGAAAGTCCGCAAGTACTCACTAAAATTGCAAATAGATCTTCTAGCTACTTTCATTTGTTTTCATGTCGAAAAACAAATTGTCAAAATGTGGGATGACAGGTACTTTTATTGCTGAAAAATGTTTAGATCAAAAATGACAGAAACGATATAAAAATATATAATATGATGCTCTTTCACTTTTACTGTATGAATCTTCAATTTAGAGTTGGGTAAACTTCGACCAGCATAGCAAACTAGAGAAACTCTCCAATCCATAACAAATTTCAAAATAATGATACAATAATCTATACTTATAATAAAGCTCAATGTGTGTGTGTGTGTGTGTTGGCGCTCTACAGGCCAGATCGTTGGACCTACAGCTACCAAATTTGGTACATGTATACCTTGGACGTCCGGAATGTGCACCTCGGAGCCCTTTTTTCGAATTTTTAATTAGAATTTGAATTAATTAAAATTTAAGCGAAATTTCGACGTTTTTCTGCTATAACTTCCAAAAATATGATCGCATAAACATGATTTTTACATCAATTTAAAGATTAAAAAATTAGCCTTCTAATGGTATCAGTGTTTTAATGTATAACCTAAGCTTCTATTTTTAACGAATTTTTAAAGAAATAGTTTAACGTCTTTTTTTATCACGTGACTGGATAAAAATGAAAGAAATCAATGACGGAAGTTAAAAAAAAAAAACTATCATCGTAAATCAAATCTAAAGAAATACAACTTTTAGCACGTGACTGGATAAAATAAAAGAAATATAAAATGTGATATTTTCTTTCAAAAATAAATGCATTGAAATCCAGACTTATTGGCATATTTATGTAATCGTTTGCAATATCTGTATCATTAAATCAATACTTTTTCCCTTTCTCGCTTTCTTTAAAAAATATTTAATGTTTTAGCAACATCAACGAAAAAAACATTTTTAATATTTTGGAAGCGTAACTGATAGTTGAAACTGACTGATTTATAAAATTAAAGAATATTATTAGGAAAAGATGTACTTTTAGAACTTTCCGTCCATCATCTTAAAGAAAATATTAATTTCAGGCCAATCAATGCCCGGAATTACTTCAAGGCTAATGAATATGTGATTTAATTGAAAATTTTAGAACGCTTTACTCATGGCGATCCAGCTGGTCGCCAAAGGCGGCTAGTTTACAATAAAAGAATAATCAGATATTCCAATTCCCACCAGATTATAAGATCCTTGCAGTCACAACTTCGGTCGCCGTATTTGTAATTGAAGATTTTTAAATAATATTTCTGGGAAATAATTAGTTTTTATAATCAATCATATTATCTGATCCATTTTTTTCCCGTATTTCACATGAATTCCTTAATTAGTTTGCAGATCCCAATTATATTTGTATTCAAACGATAATTGAAACAAAAAATTTCTATTTTTTGAATGATGTGTTCAAATGTTTAGCATAATATTCCATAAATATTTAAGACGTAGGAAAATCAAAAATTCAATTATAAAATACTTGTTACAATTAAAGAAAGGGTTACATTTAACTAAAGTATTATGAAGAACTTAGTACATTACTGTTACAATTTCATTCTTTTTGTATTAGGATTAAAGATTTTTTTTAAATACTGCTTTTCAGTTTTGTTGGATTTTATTATAAATTATATTACTCAGAGAAAAAAAATTTCCTTCCTTCATTTTTTAAGAATTATCTCCCATATTCTCCTAAAACAATTTTTGCTATCCTTTTCATATTCGTATTCAAAAGACAACCGAAACAAAAAAAATCTGCCATCTTCTGGTTAGTGAGCCCAAATGTTTTATAAAATATTGTATAAATAATTTGGTTGTAGGAAAGCCAGAAAAAGAATCAAAAAATATTTATCGAATTTAAAGAACTGTTATTTATATATTTTTACACGTGATGCAACGAATTCCATTTATGATGATCATTCCTATGAACAGGTGAGACATGAAAATTCAATTTAAGATCAAGGAATAAGAATCTTAATTAATTTATCATCTCAACTTCAAAATTTCTTGCGCTTACAGAAACTAACTATTACAACATTTATCCACTTCCTGTATAGCGAGTTCATCCCAAGTGTTTACCTTTCATCTGGTACGAATCAATGTCGAGAAGAGTACATCAGAGTCATTAAGAGCAGAAGAAAATGAGTAAAGTTGAGGTCAATGTTAATCAGGGGACAAAAAGATCACGATATCCTTCAGGGCTGATCCTAAATTAGGACGAGGGGTAGAAAAGCATATAAGAACATGGAGCAACTTGAAACTAGCTTTGTTTTTAAATAATCTTAATCTTGTTCTATCAAATAATACAATTCCGCTTTCGAAATGGGATCCAAGACAGCAACTGTACTTCCTATTTTGTTTATTTTATGGGTAAGTTTGGTTTGGAGTTTATCCCTGTATCCTGCTAGCTGCCCTGAACCTGAAGTCATGGAGAATTTTGACATTGAAAAGGTATGATGTTCTGATTATTTTTAGAATTTTTTTCTATTTTTATTATTCTCATTATTTTGGCACTTAGATTATTTAAATTTCAAAATTGAGAGCTATGTTTAATTGCTATATATGCAATACTTGTCAATAGATTCTAATACTTTTGCATCGAAGCAAATTTCGAGTTTTTTACGGGAAACTCTTTAATAATGTTATATAATTCATTTTACATTTATTTTAATAATATAATCAAGGACGTGATATGAAATAGTTGAAATTTCAACACTTTTCGAAGCAAAATATTTATCGAAGCATCAGCTTTTGATAATATGTTGTTGATAGAGTTGGTGATAGTATTTAAACTGACGAATAATAATTAAATTCATTTCTATTTATTTAGATATTTTTGCCAATAATATTCTAAAAGACAATAAAACATAGATGCATCGATTTAAAATACGTACAATTTAGATCTTTAATTGGCAATTGGCAAAAGTTGTAGTAAAAAATTGTTGAGTTGCACATATTAAGTAAATAGGATATGTATAATATATTTATGGCTTTTTAAACATTTATTTTAATTATTTATAAAAATGCAAACTATTGCTTGTAATCTTTACCCTCGTTATATGACGTTGAATATGTATTAAGTAAGCTCTATTTTTTCATGTTAAATGCATGGAAAATGTTTATACTCGGCACAAAATAAATTTAAAAAACAAACAAACAAATCATATTCCATTTTGAACATCTGACCATTGAGAAACCCATAGGAGTATATTGACATCTACCTTTAGGCCCATATTTGGAAAAGTAATCCTAACAGTCAAATCGTGTTACCTTGATTTGGAATCGAATTTCGACCCTTTTTTTTCTTCTGTGGTTGTGATAAAGACATGGCAGGTCTGCTGTTATCGTCTTGCTGTCAGTTATCAAAGTATTAGTAATACGGTTCTTAAAAGCTTTCAGTAATGTCTTTTTATAATTAGTTTCCCTCCCATAGAATTACTAGGGGTTTAATATGCATAAGTTCAGAACACAATCATCCAGGCATAAATATGTGTTTGTATTAGTGTATTGTAACACGTGTTGCTTTTAAGAAACTATGCCAAATAAAGGATTAAGTCAAATAGCAATCTGCTTTTCTTTTCCTTTATTTATATGGAATTGCTCGCTTGTGTAGTTAGGAAAAGAAGAAAATGAGTTAGGTTATAAAGATGTTAATGCGGGGGCTTAGTGGAAAAGCAATCTAATTGAGTTCTGAAAAGCATTTTTAATTTCATTGATTTTTTTCTTATTTATATTGCTTTTATATTAAGCATTCTTTTTCTATCAATCGGAATATCTCATATGTATGTTTTAATAAAAATCTGTTGAGAGTTCTTCCAGTTATATATATATATATATATATCTTGTTTTAATTATGTTAATTAATTTGTTGTATTTAATGAACAAATGATAATTTTCAATGCCTGTGATTTGTCACCATACTGCAGGAGAGGTATATTTTGCAATATTTAATGCAAATGAGTAATATATTTTGTGAAATCATAATAATGAATATCTTCTTTCTCGTTTAATAATTAACGAAAATCCACGCCTTAAAATTTGAACAACTTAGAAACTCAAAGCGCAATAAACTTGCTCCACATTTCCTTTTTATTTTTTCAGAAACTTATTTAATGATAGAGGTGACCTTGAAGATTTCTTCCTTTAGGGTTGATTGACCTATTTTGTTTTACTGATGAAAACAGCTTGATCTAAAGTCTAACTAAAATTAGTTCGATATATCAATGTTTCTTCTCTACTTTCTTATCTGTCTTAGTTATATGTATTTAATTTGTTCAATCTTTTATTAACTGTAATTATTAATCCATATTTTTTATATTTTATTATAAATTCAAAACATACAGCAATGAATTTATTCTGTTTCCCGAATACTATTAAACAGCGTTCACACCAGAGTTACTGACTCTTAAGAAAAGAAATATACACGATATTTCGAAAAACAAAACTAATTTTGTCACTGATAATTTATGTTATTATCATACTTTGCATGGATGCAACATAAATCTTTTCTACCTTAAGTCGTTAAAGATCAAAGGAAAGCAACATTTGTCGTCTATTGACGATGCGAATCATCTTATTTACATCACATTTTTATTCCCCAATTTGCAGATACTATTTTGATAACCGAACCTACATTCTTTCAAAAATTATATTAAATGTCTACATAGTTTATTCACTGTATATCCAGTATAATGAACACTTACACAAAGAATGCACTTATAATATGAATATGAGAAGTAACGACAAATTTCCTAAACTCTGCTCCTACCGATTCTGATATTTTCGGAAATGAAATATTAGAATAAGATGTTTTATATCAACAAGTTACCCATTCCTTCTTATTTTGATACTGCGTACATGAATTACTCCTTGTGATTGAAAATCCCATGGAAAATTGGTTGAAGAAATTGATTGTTTTTCACAAGAAATAATGCCTTTAGAGGATTTAATAGCTGTATATTCAAAAATAATCCATCATAAAAATGGTACCGAGAAATTTCAGTATTAATAATTGGTTGAGTTTGTTTACGAGAAACAATTACTATTATCAAGGTCCCAGAATGAATTTTTCGAATTAATACAATGGTGTTAAGATTTGAGGTTACCAGGTTTTCAATAAAGAATTGCATTTAAAAAAAAAGTGAAATGTCTTATTGATAGTCGAAACTCGTATAAAAAGGAAAGAAGAATCAAATAGTTTGTAAGCTTATTTTATCTAGTTTTTACGATGCCAACTGAATGAAGATGATTTCTGCTTTCCCATAAGACATTGTTAGAAATTCAAGATTCCACAGCTCCCATCACCACGCAACCCAACAAGGAATGACAACTATTGGCTAGATTCTCTCAGCGTCAGAATTGTAATTATCAGAGGCTGCAGCGGCATTCACGCTGACAGGAGAGAGTCTTGAGAGCTTGAGTCAAAGCGACTCCAGAGTGAGAAAAAATATATATGGATTTTTTTATATTGATTTTTAACTTCAGAGACTTCAGTTTAAAGAAAAATTAGACTTTAATAAAATATTTATGTTTTCAAACATAGAAAGTATATATCTAAAAATTTTTTTAGTTTAATTAAAGTCCATGTGGTTATTTTATTTAATAAGAATATTATCAATCATAATTAAAATAAAATAATTAAGATTGGGGAAAAAAGGAAGATGATGGTACTATATTTTCTATTTCCCCTCTGTCCCCAAAACAAGTTACCATCCTTCCCAGCTTCATCGAAGCTGGCCTCACCATTGTGATAACCTGAATATATGCTCAGTCAACCGTGGGGACAATGACGAAAGCTAAGAAAGTGACACCCGCAATTGATCTCAAACAGATTAAATACTTGATAGTTAGCTGAATTTATATACCAGGCACCACAGTGTATTACCCATCTAATAAGCCTCCACACATCGCCTGTGTATGAGGGTTTAAATATCTAAGATTTGCATGAGGCATCAGCTTCTCACGGATAGTTTTTTCATTTGTTTACGATGGAAGGAAGGGGGATAGCACAAAAAGTAGGTAAAAGGAAGGGTAAATATGAGAGTAGACCAGTTCTTTAGGGTACCTTAGGGTTGTGTATCTTCGTCTCATCTGTAGATTTACGTCTAAGGAACAAGGCAGCTTGCTAAGTGGGGTAAACTTTGGCGATGCCATTAGTAAGATTATTATTGTAAATCGATCAGAGAGGTTCGTCGTTTTCTTTTTTGTTGAGGAAGAACAAGGTGTCGTAAGATTACATATTTGCTAATTGTATCCAATTTATCAAATATCTTATTGGAAAAGGTTTTTTGAAAATTTGTGAACATCATATAAAAAAGACAATGGCATTATGATAATATTCGAGTAAGGCTTAAGTTTCTAAATATAAGGATTTCTTATATATACCTTCATAAAGAGTAAATTATTTATAAATACATGTCTATTAACCGTTAACGGGTTGTTTTTTTTTCCAGTTTAATGGCCGTTGGTATGAGGTACAACGAACGTTTGCCTTGGTAGAAGGAGGACTAAAATGCGCAACTACCGTTATCACTGATGCAAACAACACAAGAATGAGAGCAACGTTTCGTCGAAATGGAATCAATATCTTGTAAATAATTTCTTTTCAAAGTAAAAATAGCGTAATTTTATAATATCTTTATTTCACTATACTCTGTCACAAAATAACCATAATTATCCTTTTTCATAAAACAATCATAATTATTCTTTATCACGATACTGAAATGGATTCACGCAACATCAGTCAAATGACAAACGTATCTGCAATCGCCATTTAATGTCTACCTGTCTATTTTCTTACGCTAAGCTACGATGCAACGTTCCTTTGTCTTAGTGCAAGATTTCAGTGGATCATAAATATAATGGATTCATTATAAGTTTTTAAGCAAATGAGAAATACATACGATTTTCTAAGATTTGCTCAAATTAATGTCTAATTAAATTTCACCTTTTGTTGAGAGTATTCGTTTTAATTTCGATTCATGCAAGGCTCTGAAATATTCGTGTATGCCTACGTGCCTTTCTTTTGATATTAAGTGATATAAATAATTACAGTTTTCGATATCGAAAATTCCATTTCTTGATATACGAATCAGGTGCATCATATTACACAAAAGAGGTTAATAAGAGTGTATATTTCATTCACTAAATTGAACACGCTGTAATTCTTCTAAAATTTCAAATAAAACACCATGATTTAACAGAAGTGTCATTTCAGTCAACCATTAAAAATTTGCATAAGAATCGGTTTTTAATACAAATTCTTATAAGCATGAATGTTAATCAAAATGCGTTAGTTTCTGCATTTTTTAATCTATTGAATACATATAAAATATTTTAGTATATATAAACAATAATAAGTGAATAAAAATATAAATTTTAGAAGATATTTGAAAGAGGATAAATTTATCAAAATATGTAAGTATTCAAACATGATTAAGTGAACTAAAAGAATAGATAGAAAGGCGATTTGCAGTTAAATTACATATAGATGATTCTATATAGGTTTATTAAATCCTCAGTTTATTATTATTTAAAAAATGATATCGTAGTTTTCTTCTTTTTCTGGATAAAAATGCCATACTCTGAAAAAGAGAAAATTCTGTTCTAATGAAGCGATATTTAAAACTATGAAGCTTAAAGCAACAACAAAATTGTTTATGTATTAAAAGATGCGCCTTTATATCCGTTGAGAAAAATTCATTGTTTTCAGGAAAAGAAGGGTAACATTAATGCGTGGACATCTTCATACACCAGATGCTAAAACACCGGCAAAGCTGGAGCTTGTCATGGGTCCATGTAAGTATTTAAAATTCACAGTCTAAACTTATAAATTATTTAAAATTGATTCGTGGTTTTTTATTATTAAGTAGGATTCTTATTATATTACAATGTATCCATAAAGTTTATATTAAATTTAAAATAAATGCAACTGTTTAACAGTATGTGACCGAAAGAATTCATAAAAATAATAAAAATCTTCATGAGTCTATTTTTACTTTCCCTTTAGAAATTTTATTTTTCGAAATTTAACTGCAAAATTACACATTTTTAATATGATTTTATTTTATTCATCTTTGAAAAGATGGAACTATGTAATGTGTTTTTCAATTCCTTCTTAATGTGCTGGGATTTTGAAATTTTACATGTTTACGTATTCTCCATGGCGATAAACAATTATTAGCTATAATCTATAACCATTAGAATTAATATCTTCTAAATTTATTTATCAAGTAACCAACCAAATAAATTAAATTTTGAAACTAGTGGCGACACTTGGTAGAATTTGGGAATTACTGATTTCAAGAATCTATAATGTTTACAATAAAGAACTATAAATTTAAAAAAAAGAATACTCTAATAATTGGCTTAATTTTACTCAATTTTTTAAAATTCATGAATCATTATAAATTAAATTCTAGAACATATTTTGAAAAGTACATTTATTTTCATAATTAAAATAAAAAATGCAATGTTTTTGCATAATAGTAATGTTTTGTTTTTAAAAGTTTATATCACATTTATTCATAGCTACCCTGGAAAAGAAAGAAAATTTTATTCATTTCTTGGTGTATTGAGCTTTTTCTTAATTATTTTTATATGAAATTGATGAATAATGGGTTTTGTTTTTGTACTGAGTGTTAAATCTTTTTTGGAAATCAGTAGTACAATTTAGTTCAGCCAACTAACGAATCTATATATTCTCTCTTCTAGTGATGCTATGAGTCAATCGTAAAATTTCTTTATTTTGTATGTTTAAGGAAAAAAAAATATTACATAAAGCAAGAGTTATCACAAATTTTCGGTAATTTTTCTTTTAAATATATGTATTTACAAAGTAATAAGTAATTTAAATTCAAACAAAATTCATGGACAGCCTGCAATAATCGAATGACCATTGAATGCATTTACATTTATGAAACTTTTCTCACTAATAAATACTGTTATTAATATACTTATTAACTGATAGTAGAATTTGTCTTCTACAAACATCTTTATCATTGAAATCGTTTTAATAATTTTTTTAAATAAGTAAGAAATAAATAATTTTAATGTATTTTCTGCAATTTGATTCGAAGATAATACATTGATGTGTTGTTTTTTTTCCCTAAAATGATTACTTTTTTGCAGTGTCTCTTTTTCTACGTTATCGAATTATTGACACCAATTATGATGACTATGCTGTAGTGTGGGGATGTTTCGAATCACCGAAATATAGCTCAATACTCGGACACACTGGTATGTAAATGATGATAAATGCGATTCCTTCAAATTCAATGACTAGTATTAATTTTTCACTTAAATGACGGAATTAAATTAGACCAAATTTTTTAAAAACCAGAAGTATATGCAAAAAATTAATAAATAAAATAAATTTATTTCTGCAAAACGTAAGATTAATTTAAATCTATCTAATTTGTAACAGTATATATATTTGCAACATTATTAAGATGTCTTTCTTTTAATTAATTTATTAAAAGTCAGATATCTATAATATCTAATTTTTGATAGTATATATCTTTGAAAAAGATGTCTTCTTAATTGATTTTAATTTTAATGTATTTTGCTGGTCTACATATTCAATCAGTTCCATTAAAGTTCGATTATTGTTCTAAGCAATAAACAACAAACTATTCAATCTGTCGTCAGATTGCTATTTAATGAGATTAGATGGTTAGATTTACTAAATAAAATGTATTTTAATTAACAGGAAGGCGAGTTACTTTTATCCTTATAGTGTAAGTTAAGGTGGTATTGGAAGGTCTGATGTTTATCAACTAAGCGAAGAAAGCACTTTCAATGCTAATGATAAATTTCTGCTTTTGAAATCTTGCCTACTAAATATAAAAGTTACACTTAATTAAAAATTACATCTTAAATCTAATAGACTCTCGTCACTTGAAAGATTTCAAATCAGAGAAATATTGGATTAACGAAAGTGACAGATTAGTGCAGGCTCCATTAAACAGCTTATTTTAATAGAAAATTCTACTTCTAGTTAACAAAATATTACGAAACACACGAGATTATGTTATATGTAATATATAATTCTAAATCTGAGCATCAACCTATTATTTATGTAGTGCTAATGTTTTAGATATCATGTACATAGAAGAGGAACATACTACACAACATTATCTGCGAATATTATAGGATTTTCTGCTTATGGCGTGAGGATCATTATCAAAAATAATACGCACTTTTTTATTCTTTTCGATCCTAATAGGTACATACGTTCCGGTAATCACTTTATTTCATATTAAATAAATAAATATTAATTTTATTGGGATATCACAGGAAGAGCCATTTTTAAGAGGGATTTAAAATTTTAATTGTGTAAAAGCTGAGTAGAAAAGATTAATTAATTAACTACACCGATGGAAAAAAAATCCCAACACCAAGAAAAAATTATTGTACAGTAATGAAATTTTAGGAATACATTTGTCTAGGTAACATATTCAATTGATTAAAGTTTCAAGATCACAGGTAGAGCCATTGGCGAGAAGAGCCATTTCAAATGTGAAATGTTGGTACATTAGTAACCGGTGTAACCGCCAGAATTTTGAATGCAAGCATGCAAACGTGCAGGCATTGTGTCGTGCAGGTGTCGGTATCAGTTTGTGGGATGGAGTCACATGCCTGTTGCACTTGGACGGTCAATGCAGGGACGGTTAATGATGGTTGTGGATGACGCTGGAGTTGTCGTCCAATGATGTCCCATACGTGCTCGATTGGAGAAAGATCTGGTGATCTAGCAGGCCAAGGCAACATGTCGACACTCTGTAGAGCATGTTGGGTTACAACAGCGGTATGAGGGCGAGCGTTATCTTGTTGGAAAACACCCCCTTGAATGCTGTTCATGAATGGCAGCGCAACAGGTTGCATCACTAGACTGATGTACACATTTGCAGTCAGGGTGTGTGGGATAACCACGAGAGTGCTCCTGCTGTCATACGAAATTGCTCCCCAAACCTTAACTCCAGGAGTAGGCCCTGTGTGTCTAGGCCGCAGACAGGTCACTAGCAGGCGTTCACCTGGCCTCCTTCTAACCAACAAACGGCTATCACTGCGACCAAGGCAGAACCGGCTTTCATCAGAAAACACAACAGATCTCCACTCCGTCCTCCAATGAGCTCTAGCTTGACACCACTCACGTCGCAAACGGCAGTGGTTTGGAGTCAGTGGAATGCACTGTACAGGGCGTCTGGCTCGGAGCTGTCCTTGAAGTAACCGATTTGTAACAGTTCGTTGTGTCACTGTGGTGCCAACTGCAGCTCGAATTTCAGCTGCAGACGCAGTGCGATTAGCCACAGCCATACGCCGAATATGACGGTCTTCCCTCTCAGTAGTACCACGTGGCCGCCCGGAACCTGGTCTTCTTGAGGCAGTACCTTCCCTTGACCACTGCCGCCAATACTCATGCACAGTGGATACATTCCTGCCAAGTCTTTTAGCAATATCGCGGAAAGAAAACCCACCTTCTCGTAGCCCTACAACACGACCTCGTTCAAACTCAGTGAGCTGTTGATAATGGCTTCTTCGTCTTCTCAGAGGCATCCTTGACTAACATTAACCCACTACGTCAAATCTCAACTGTAAATAACGATCACGAACCTTACAGCGCTTATTTAAAGCAAATCTCATTTGCATGTTCATAGTGTCGCTACTAGCGCCACACTTACGCGCGTAGCTCGAAATTTGAATCGACGTCATCTTTCAGATGTATAAACACGCCTACCGAATTTCGTTTATCTAGCACAGTTCTTTCCTAGTGTTAGGATTTTTTTTCCATCAGTGTATATATAATTATACAGATTAATAACAAATATTATTAATAATCTTCTTCATTTTACAGAAAATTTGTGGATTCTGTCTCGGAACAAAACGCTATCGGAAGATTTTAAAGAAAGGATCTATGGATTTTTGGACAGTAAAGATATCAGCCGAGCTGGGCTAGTAGAGACGAATTTTCAAAATTGTACGTCCTAAGAACAATCTCTTTGAGAAGGGGAAATAAAAGTATTCTTCATTATCATCCAAATGAGAGCTCAACATAAAGAGGATAGTTGTCATACATTATTTAATAATCATATCATTTTATCGTTGAAATATTATTAAAATTATCTTTAAGCTTTATATATATTTATCCTGTGAAACTGTACTGATGAAATAAAATGAAATGTGCAATAAAAAATATTACTCATGAGATTCGATAATTATTATTTGGCTCAAGAGCATAGCTTAAAAGGAATGAAATGGCATGTCTTCACTGGATATCATCGGTAAATTGTTTGAAGTAAAGTTATTATGGAAAATTATTTAATATGTTGTTGAAGTATCTCACTCAAATAAATACATGTATTTCCATGCACCGAATAAATATTGATATGCGTTTTTTTTTTTCACTAGATCAATTTTAAGAGTATATCGATAAAATATTATATGAATATTTTTCATTACGTGAAAAAAATTGCGTTATTATTTGTTGTACGAATATTCAGTTCCTTATCAAAGCGACAAATTTAAGGTATTCATTTCTAAATGAAAAGATAATCAATGATTTGTAAATTTATCTTTTAAAATATATATATATATGAGATACTATAGTTGATACAGACCTATGTAATATTTTCCATAATGAAACATGTCTCAGCTTCAGAATAGATAGATGAATAAATAAACAGAAGAATACGTGTAAAAATACGATTAGTTATTGAATGATTTATGTATCAAGAGATAGAATACCGATGTATATGAAATGTTTAAAAATATTATAACATTTATCTGTTTGAAAAAGTTTAACATTTAATTTTCATAAGAAATTCAAGAAATCAGTATTTCAATTTTTTTTCATAGGTAAATTCAACCAAATATTTAGAGTTTAAATATGCAGTTTAATCAGAATACTATTCTTTATAGTACTAGATGACGTTCCCATCTAGATGAATATTTAACCAATTAACAATACCTTAGATTTGATTGTCACAGATTAACTATCAAAAATTGTAGTACATAATCTCAAGCACATTGGAGAGCATTTAAGAAATAACAAAAAAAAAAAAAAAAATATTTGCAGTGCATTTAGATGGAAATATATAATAGCATTAAAATTTATGCTTACTCATTATGAGATCCCCGCCAAAAATGGTTACAAATAATCAAATCAAAACTAACCACTAAAATGAGATTGAAAAATATAGTGCTCCCTAAAACAAAAATAATAGTAAAAATCAATGCGAAATGCAAAGTAAAAATAATTCTGAAAGGAATTACAGCAATAACCTAAAACTGGTTCAAGAATATAACGAATTAGCATAAATAAAAATTATTGACTTTAGCTCCTTCAACTTTGCTACAATCCAGCATTTTAATTAAATGTAAACAAAATGAGAAGTTTATGATATCATTGCTAATTTTTATTCCTGATTTGGTTCATTTGCATACATAAATATGCTAATAAAAATATTTTTAAAAAACTGTGAGTAGCTTGAAGCCGTGACAGAAGTTGGGATTCGTGCATCTGATAATGACGCAGATAGAAGGAAATAGAGGATAAGAGAGAGGATATATTTTTAACTCTGCCTAGTGATACAGATTCTATAGACCTTGTCTATTATAGATTCGCTATAAAATCAAAATATTGCCATTGATCACACGACGAACAGACACGATCTTATGGCTTCTAAAAAATATAAATAATGTGAAAAAGCCTGGATATAAGTGCATTGTAAATGAAGTGAATAAGTTTAATATCTAAACTTTAAAGATCACCATGAAAGTTTGAGATTTATTTACCAGCTTATATGGCATACAACTATGATTTTTATATAAATAATTTACTCTTATATGTATTTTTTTTGTTACACGCACGCACACACACAATAATAATAATAATAAAGATTTTCTCCTCACTTATTTCCGTATAAGTATAGATTCTTCTTTAGCAATCCAAAACTTGGCACCTACATTCTTTTTGATTCACCTTTACTAATATTTGCTTTTTAACTTCCAACCATCATTATGTAAAAAATTGATAAGTTTTATCTTTTTAAAATAGAAGAAATCTTAGGGAGGAAAATATAATTTAAAAACGAGTAAGTGAAATACACTGACGGTTTTTATTTAAAAACAAAATAAGAATAGGAGCTTAAACTGATGAATTTTATTTTATTTTATTTCTTTGCATGATACGAACATCATTATGTGCAGAATACAAATTTTCGTTGAATCTAAAGCTATTAAATTCAGCACATAGTTATTTCTTGGGCAATTAGTGCTCACTAAAAACGCGTTTTGTAAGATTGTAATTTAATTATAAATTAATTGAATTTATAATTGAATTAATTAAAAAGTAAAGTAATATTTCGAGCACATTATAGCATGAAAACAATTTTTACTCCACCTTAATATTCGAAAAGTTAGCCTTTCAGGGATACCAATTTTATATCTATTTTTTCCCCTTTAATTTTAATAATTTTTTCAAAATTGATTTTAAATACAGTTTGAATCAATAATTCTTATTAATGATATTCAAGCCAATCTTATTGCTTTATATTAAATATTTTTCATCATTCGAAGTTATCAAAAGATTAAAAGGGGGAGAGGTAAATAAATCTTCCAAGCAATAGCGACAAAGATATATAATAGTGAAATTCATTTAATTTTATGCAGATAAGCTCAAAAACTGAGCAGATAGAGCCTCAGAAATAATATATATCATTCTACATTCAAAATCAATACCACCTGTTTCTAATTATATAGTATTAATGATATAGCATTTTATACGCCAAAATCGTAATAGAAAAAAAATGTGTATTAAAACAATAGATTAAATTGGAAATATTTTCAATGAGCAAATATCTGAAACGTTTCACAAGTATCAATTGAAAAAAAAAGTAGAAAATGTGAGACGAAAAGAAAATTGATTGCAACTACCTATGAAAAACATTATCGATTGCAAGAATCAGCGAGTCGTGACCAAACGAACAAATGGAGAATTCCAAAAATAACTCCACTTATCGTACGAGAAGTGTCTTTTTACCACATTTGTGATGATTACACGCTTTTGGTGCATTAGATTTACGTACGCAATATCTTACTTTAGAAATAGGAAGCAATTCATACAATATAAAAAAAATTCTTTCTCAGAGAAATAGAAAAGTACCCATAAAAAGAGGAAAACGTCCAGTGACCGATGATTGACATTTACCAAAAAGAAATATCATGCAGAATGCCCAGAATTTCAGGGGGAAAGCTTAACTGATTTAATTTCAAGAATAATGCATTTATTTGCAGATATAATTTTTCTTTTTAGACTAACGTTTTCGCACGGAAATATCGCAAATTACAAGCTAATAATGGAAAATTAACAAATACTCGAAACAAGCTGATAAAAATCTCATATTTAAGACCACACTAGCTTACAGTCACAGACATAGTTTTTTGTGAAGTCAAAATTAATAAAGTTGAAATTTTCTCTTGTAATAGTTTTTATGATTCTGATCAGAAGTCTCAGTTTATATTAACATTTAAAAATAAAACATCCTTTTTGACCACATATAATTATAAATATAATTTACGTTAGTTTTTACAAAAATTCTCATTCATAAAATATTGTTTAACTTTGAATAGCAAATTTAAACATTATACGTATTTTTTAGGAAACGTACGTAGTTTAAAAAGGAAACCATAATGGAAACTAAATATATCAGAAAAGTCATATAATTAAATAAAACATTTTTTTACTACTCTCTTAGCCGTCATGCTTCTGCGTCATATGTTCACGGAATTACCAATTTTCAAACTTGTAAGCTAAAATTTAATCATTGAAAGAAACTATAATTCATTACAAAAATTACGCATATTCGCCTATCACCTGTTTGTTCAATAGATTCAAAGATGAATCAGAAGAATAGCAGATTCTTACAACGGAAGGTGTCATTTAATTAGTCAGAAGGGAAAACTTAGGAGAATATCTGGGACACACTCTCAAATTTTTGATAATCTGCACTCTGATTTTCATGTATCAAGCATTATTTTTAGAAAAAAAAAATCGATTAGCAGACATATCTGAATTATCATAAACGTGGTAATCATTCAGGTTGTGACCGTAAAGCAAAGAGGAAATCCTTTTTCTTTCCTTTTCTTTATGTATCCATCTTATTTCTATCTTTTCTCAAGAATTTACTGGTAAATTTACTTTTAACATATTTGCACTAAGCAAAACATTTAATTTATATTCATTTCGCTAGTGAAAGCAAACGAATTTTCTATAAAGAACACACTATATTTTATGGTTATTTATTTGCCGGATAATTTGCCTCTTTCACTGCTTAACATAGAGTGATATAAAATTTTTAATCTACCGTTACAGCATTTTATATGATATTAATTATGTTTTAATAAAATGTTTCAGAACCATAGTTAAAACATACTCTATTTAATGTGAAATTATACACTTTGATTGTTACTTGCGTTTTCTATCCGAAGATTGTAATTGATACTACATATTAGGCATGCAAAATCATTACAGGGGAACCACTAAGTGACTTTTCGCAACAATGTACATTAAAAATATTTTTTTAATCAAATATACTATGAAAAAATCCTTACAATTAAATTCTTGTTATCAATTTTTAAGCTTCATAAATAATTATTTCAATAATACTCTGAAAATCAAAATACAAACTTTAAAGTAACAATCAAAGTTATAGGTAATGAATAATTTAGGAAGAAGTAATAGGCTTTAAAGTTAATATCTATTAACAGATATTATTTAAAACCAAGGGGATTAGTTCCCGGTCGTAGCAGATATTAAATTATTAGTTGCAATCGAATATCAGTATCCATCAAATCCTGTTACTGCAAAACCAGAAATCCGCTGAACCTTAGTCACGACGCAAGCAAGAGAGCTCATACTCACGGAGTACCCGCTTTCATTTTGACGGACAAAGAATCAAGTACAATCGAATATTAGTATCAACCTTCATCTGATATTACAAAAACAAATATCAACCCTACCTTTATATGTAAGTATGCAAGCTATTAAACAAATGAGAAAAAAAAGGATATATTAAAGGCAAATCATGAAAGAAACAACGCAAATAGGACACAGTAACAGGAAACTTTTAGAGTATTTTAAGTACTTACAAAGCTACATGCATTTTGTACATTGTTTTTCACGGAAAAAGTCTAAATTTTCTATTGTAAATTTGTTTTTCATTAAATCTGTATTGCTATACTTTATCTGGTGCATTCTTTCCTTTACTAAATCAGTGACAAACAATTCTCTAAAGTGGTCGTTCTAAGTGTCAGACCATGTTCCAATGCAAAAATATTTTGTTCTATGCTTGCCATATCCTTAGGAGGCGGATTAATTTAACTAATTTTGATAAGTGTATATGCTTAAGCTTTCGATAAGTCTGTAAATATAGCTTTAAAACCTTTCAGCGACATCCTATGATTAACAATTTCAGTGGCACTGAGATTTTATATCAGAGCCCATATTACTAGAATTCAATAAGTCTCATATGAACTAATTTATTAAAACACAAATACATCTAGCAAGCTATCCATTAATAAAAAAGGAAATCGAAATTTTAGTAAGTTTTAATATCTCACCAGTCGATATGAACTGGAAATTGTAAGAAAACAAAAATATTTAATTAAAAAGTTTTAAAAACTCTGCCTTTAAAAATCTACATTTAGAGTTAAAAATTTAGTATAAAATATTTTTCTTTTAATGCAAATTGAAAATCCACAAAATTTAAAAACAAATGGTATAGATGTTACGGTGAAACACCGAAATCTGGAGAATGTCGACATTCACCGGTGAATGTCAACATCCACATAATCGCTTGGTGTATGTCCGAAATATTTGCTAAATACCCTTATTTCTGACTTTCACCAGTGAATGTCGACATTCACCATGCACTAATGGTAAATGTTGAACATGTCCGAGATTTATATTTTTTTCTCCGTAATTCAGTCGCGATATATTTTTCGCCTCTTTCTGAGAGGAATAACTAAGAACTTAAAACGCACAGTACGTTCAAAATAACAAAGGAAAATAATAGAAGTAAAAACTTAATTATACAGTATGTTCTAAATGAGAAAATAATAGTAATAAAAAAACTGACTAAATTATGTGAATCAAATCTTATTTATTGCAACAACTTAAACTATTATGACACTTTGAATCGTACAAGAGGTCCTTGCTTTTACAATTGCTTTTATTTGTGGAACACTTCCTTTTGCAATGACATCGTGTATATAGCCTTGCCCACCTGCTTCTCGAATCAGCTGTAGCTGCTTCTCTCAGAGAAATTCCTTGAAAAGAAATCTTATCTATGGAAAGGAGATTTTCTTCACAAATTTCGAACTGATTACGTGTGTAATGCTGCTTGAGGGTACCATTTTCATTCGCAAGTTTATAGAAGTCGTAGTCTTCTATTCCACAACAACGCTAACACATTTCGGTTATCTGTACGACTACGGTCGACATCTGGGACTTGTATTCGTACAACATCACCAATTTGAGCAGGAGGAAATTGATTTTGTGAGGTTCGCAACATTTTTGTTGTGTGCAGTAGAAGATTCTCTTTCGCGACCGCTCTTTTTATAGAATTTAACTCGTGTTTTTCATCCAGAAATTGATGTGAAGACGTGGTAGATTGCAAGTCCTCTTCAATATTTTTCTTTGGAATTTGGTTTTCGGTTTCACCACCGCTCAAATTTTTTTCAGAAGTATTACCAGTTTCTTCAAGCTGTTCTTCGGTTTCAAAAGTATTGGCGATTTCTTCAAGTTTTTCCTGTTTCTATACTTGTGATTTGTTCGCTATGCAAAACCTTGAAACCTAGAACTTGGAACCTTGCATATGCATAAGACTGACAAAGCTGACTGACTCCACCAGCACAAAGGATTTGGCTGGAAACAGCCAGTCGTCTCATTGTCAGCTCCTCTCTTTTCAACTTAAACCAGAGCATATCTGTGATTGTCGACATACACTGGTGAGGGTCCGAATGTACAAGAATGTAATGAAATATTCGATCTTTCACCGACGTATTTGGTGTTTGTTGACATTCACCGGTGAATGTCGACATTCTCTGATTTCGGTCTTTCACGGTAACATAGATATGGGAAAGAATTCCACACAATCCAACTACTCTTGCAAATGTTACAGAAGTTGTTAAAATTGAAAATTTTAATGCATAGAAAATGAATATGTTAATAGTTGATCATAGAAATTAAGAGTGATGCAATTTACAATTTGACTGTTAGAAATTATACAAAATATAACATTTTAATGCTTTAATGCCCAAGAACTTTACATGATTTTTAAAATAGTATTTCACAACCCATGTATAACATTGCTAAGTACACACTTTGATCAATTATAGAATGTGCCATCATGGATTTCAGATAGAAGTAGACAATGATGGTCACCATTTAGAAAACTTTATGTAGTGATTAAAATTGTACCAGTATAAAACTCAAGACCAGTAAACTAACTCAATAGGAAAATTGTTAATAAAATTCCTCTAGTGGCTATATTTGGTGTTATTTTTATGGATTCATTTTTTATTCTTACCCTATTGAATTTCACAAAGCTCCACCTTTTTTGATGAATGGTTACGACTATAAGCAGTTCTGAATAGTGAAATATAAATTGATGACATCCAGTGCATAAATCAGAAGAAAAAAATCTACTTTAAATCAGGTATTTTAAAAATTATATGTTCAAACTAAAGTTATACAACAAAAATTAATGATTAATATACAATAAAATATAATAAATTGTAAAATAATGATTATACAATTAAAATTAATAATTTTTGAAAGAATAAAAAAATCTGGTAATAACAGCAAACACATATAAGCATTTCAAAATCATTTATTTATCAGAAATTATGTTGAATATACAGAGGAAGATAATCAGAGGTATCATTTAAGAGTTTGATGAATGCCACAGTTGCAGCTTTCTTTTGAAGCAAAATGTTCTTTTTGTGAAGATTCTGGATGGGTATAATTTAGGATACTTTCAGATCAGAAAAAGTAGGTTTAAAAAGAATTAAATTTTTATTCAAAAATATTTTAGAATAAAAAGAATTTCGAATAATTTAACTTTAGAATATCTGTTTCATTTTTACATAAGGAACATAAAACTTTCATTTTTGGTATGTAAAAGTTGGTTTTCATCAACTGGGTGGATTTTCTAGCATTAATATTTTCACTGGTTAACACGAATAAAACACTTTTATTCGAATATTTTTGCGTGCCATTTTAAAGCGAAGTTAAAAAAAAAAATCATATTATATAATTTTGATCGAACAAAATAATTCGCTGGCATTTTTTCATAAGTAGAATGAAACATCGTTGTCAACTAATGAAAATCAAACATTTACAGATAGTCTAAAACAGACTACGGAAGAGAAATATTAACCACCTTATCAAATTCATTGCATATATGTAAAAATATATAATATCTTCCATGAAAGTTTTTGTTTGCTTCTCTTTTCAGAACGACAGCTTATCGATTTAATTAGTAAAAATGCTTTTGCTTACTGTGGGGAAAAGCGGTACTGTGACACATCCGAACCGGATATTTCCGTACGGTTCATAAATGTCCAATAAATCATTTGTAGCTCATTCAAGTATCCCGCCAATGTGCATGTATGTTTGTATTACATTTTATGCAAGTAAATTTGGCAAGAAGTCCTGAGATATGACAGGTCGGCTAAAGGTCGGTCTAGATGGGAATGCATCTTCTAGTGTTGGTTAATATATTTGGGGGAAAAAAAGTGAAAGGGTTTACATAACTGAAACTTATCCGAAATTCAGTAAGTGAAAATGATGTTTTTCTTTCCCTTAGAATTAACTTTTACATTAAACACTGAATTAAATTAAAAGAGCAAAACAATGAGCTTAAAGTTTGGAAAAAAATTGACACATTTTAAAATGGGTCTCTAAAATTTTAGATTGAAAATAGTGGGGAAAAGTTGCATTTTAAGAATTTTTAAAAAATTAGTTGCAATACTACAACAACTTGTAGTGCCACAAACAACTTAGAGTTTGTAAAAAAATTTAAATATTATAAACTTTGATATAATTTTTATGAATTTTTCGTATATATAATGATATAAAAGATTGTTTTAAATACATATATAAGCTTTAAAAATTAGAAAAATATTAATTACAAAATATAATAATAATAAATATGTTATTGCCAAATTTTGTGTTTCTTACTCCTGTATCCTTAGTGATTACAAATGTTAGTTTCTACATTGACGCATTGAACAATTTTTTTGTATTAAATTTTGGCATATTGAGACGTCAGCCAATTTTTGCTTTTATGTATCCTTCTCTTGCGATTGAACTAGACATTTTGTGTCAATATGGTCACCAGTTTCACAACTCTTTCCACTACTTGCAAGTAACAAGGAAGCCAGGAAAAGTTGATAACCGGGTTCACTAAAGTATTTGATTTAGCTTCAGATTTTTTCCGTATAAATTCTTTGAGGCAGTCACTGGAAACATGCTTTAACAAGGGAAGTTCATTTATGTCATTTTCAAGCCATGAGATTATGTATAAGCATCGAAGTTTATATTTGGAACTTTAAACTTCCAGACTCCGTCTCTACTTTCGATTCTTGTTTTTAAAACACATCATAAACCAATTTCACTTTAAATTTTACGTTCATGACTTAAAAAGGACAGAAGGACATATTCTGTTCTGGATACTTCAATTTTTTAATAATCAGGTGTAAAACGTTCTTGAGGTCTTCAGAGACATTATGATAAAGTTCAACAGATGTTTGAAACCATAAATACATGAAAGTTTTAACCTAAGCTGGCCTTCACTATAAAGGGCCTGGGTGCAAGACAACTATTTGGACAACTACATTTTTTGTAAAAAATATATATGTATATATATAATGAGCGATTTGTTTTTGCTAGCAAATACTTTAGAAAAATTACAATTCTTTTGCAATGCTTAGTATAGCAAATACATGTAAACGTTCTTCATATATGCTTGAGCGAAAACAATTCTTTATTAATTTCAATTTGCTGAAAGAACCTTCAAGTTATATCTAAAATGATAATAAATGATTGAAGTAATTAATTTAGAAAAGCTCGAAATAATTGGAGACGCTTTTAAATCTATCTCCTCTCTGTGCAATGTATCAATTAAATTGCACGAAGGTTTAGAGCAATTATTCTAAATTATAACCTTTTTATTTCCTTTTCATGTTGCTGTCGTTATCATATATCTCTCCTGTTCAATTTATAACATTTAACCCTGCTGTTCTGTTCGTATTTGCTCCAAGTATCTGGTGTTCGGGTCAATATGACCCAGTTCAGAAAACTAATCTTTTTTGTAATAAATGAGAATTTAAGAAATGGTTTAAGCAATAGTTATATAAATGAGTGATTTTCCTAGTTTCTACCAAAAATAGCTTTCTTTTAGTCTATTTATTTTCGTTCCATTCACTAAGTATTGAAGTCTGCAGAAAAAATGCATTGTGCACAGATGTATCAAGCCTGTATAGAACTTATACTTACCAGGGGGTAGTGATTTGTTTTTCTTTGACAAGTATATGTCTTTTAAAAGCTGATCAAGAGTAAATTGTGATCAACATCACTAAG
Organism: Argiope trifasciata; assembly: GCA_026543055.1. NCBI lineage: Eukaryota > Metazoa > Arthropoda > Arachnida > Araneae > Araneidae > Argiope > Argiope trifasciata. Next base: position 1,950,910 of record JAPMOQ010013963.1, read on the forward strand.
TACTGAACACCGCAGTAAATTTGTGTTTTCAGTACCTACGAAGTTTTACTGTCATATTAAGTCCCCATTTTGATGGCTTACTTGGTATATACTTTTTGAAAGGAAATCGGCCACGAAATTCTTCTATTTGCACATCTATAGTAATATTTTTATTTGGATTATATAATTTTGGCATTCTATCCACTTTTCCCAGATATCTCACACTGCAGATAATTTATCCAAATTTTTTCTTTCTTGACGAGTGAATTCATTATCAAAACGAATAACTCTCGATATGGTGCAAAAACTTTCGAGTGTCAATGTCACACGAAACATATTTCTTCCTGTTCCTTTGTTCCATAAATTTTTGTTGATTCTCATATGATTTATAAAAACCAGCTAACAATAACAATTAACATATGTTTAAAAAATAGCTGCTGATTAAGAATGGGGCAGCGGATAAAACTTCCACTTTCTTTCACGATTCTTAAACAGAAGCTGATGGATCCACTTATTACCTGGGTGGTGACCGGGTATGAAAGAATAATGCTACTGCAGCTCAGGTATGTCGTACAAGGCGACTGAAACGGGTTACCCAATGCCTGGGGGTATAGCCGAGTACTCTAACCCTTGGGGAATATATAACGGGACTGGGTCTGAATGTTGACAAATAACAATGGATTGAGATTGATTTTTAACAAATCTTTTGAATTCCACATGCAAACAGCTTTTTTTCTGAGACACTTCTGTGCAACATTACACTTCAAATTAGTTCTGAGCGTCGTCTCCATTATTACATTTCATATGCTATAATACTAAAATTGAAATATGCAATATGTCAAGTATGGTCATCTATGTATGTATTTAGTTGCTCAATTAGTGCAGTTTCGGTTTAATTTTGTTCGACAACAGTTTTTTTTATTTTATTTATTGAGATTTTTATTGAACAATTCCTAAAATACAAAACAAACAGAGCAATCAAAATTTACCTTTTTTTTTGTTTGACTATTCGTATCCTCCTACATATATATTAGCATCATCCATAAGTTTAACAATTTCTTATACAGGACATCCTTCTGGGTCCTCCGAAAAATACGGATGCTAAAGACACAGTTGAGCTCTAAACCAGATAGCAGGGTTATATCGAAAACATTTATGCATAAGATTCATATCAATGGTGAAATTTCACTACAACAGAACTTAGGGAAATATTCATCTAACTTATTATACTTACTTGGCAATGAAGATTGGAAAATCTTATGAATGGGAAGTCAAAAATTCTTCTCTAGGTTTTTTAACAGAAAAGTCTTGTAACTTGAATATACCTTGAAGAATATTCTGTTTTCTTTCTTAGGAATAAGAGTCTTCTCAACAAGAAGAAAACAAAAATAGATTTGACACTCCAAACACCTTAATTTTCACTGTATTCAATAGTTTCAGGAGGTAAATCAAGACTCTGATATCAAAGATCCATATTTTTTTAAACTTCCTTGGCATCTGGTCGAAAATTATGGCATTGCGAAGATTCCAAAAATTCAATACACCAGAGGATGTGAACACAATTCGTCTTGTTGAATATCCTTATGTATAATACAATTTTTATGGAACACAAAAATGATATCTAGGAAATCTGGATGTGTCCATTTGTTTGCAACCTCGCACGTCCTCCGATGTTGTTCTAAAACATGTATATAGAAATATTCATTTTCTTTGTATATGAAAGGTTTGTGGAGTATTTTCCACCTCAATAAATCTGAATCAACTGGCCTAATTATTTACTTTATTTTCTTCAGGTTTGGTAACGGAAGTTATGAAACATTTTCTTTTACATGAACTTCTATGCAATTCCGCCAATGTGTTCTATAATCAGAAATGTTTCAGGAACAGTCTTATTTGAATTTCAAAGAAGTTGCCCAAAATTGTAACATGTGAAAAAATTACTACATGTAATACTATGCTCTGTATGACCATAAGTAAGGTCCCATACTATTCTTAATTCTTGATATTTTCTGGCTTTGACCTTTTTTCTTTTCCAGTGTAAATTTATGTTTTCAGTACATGCAAAGTTTTGCTGTCACATAAAGTCCATTTTTGATCTCATATTTAGATGGCTTACTGGGAAATACTGTTTGAAAGGACATCGGCCACGAAATCCTATTATTTTTACAACTACAGTAATATTTTCATTTCAATGATATACTTGTAATAAAATTTCTATCCACATTTCTCAGATATATCACACTGTAGCTAATTTATCCAAAATTCTATTTCCCTGACGAGCAAATTTATTATCAAAACGAATAACTCTCGATATGGTGCAAAATGTTTCGAGGGACATTGTTGCACGAAATATATTTCTGTCACTTTCTTTAACCCATAAGGTTTCTGTTGATTCTGCATATGATTTATACACACCAGTTAACAATAATAATCTAATATATTTTTCAAAGGTTTTACTTTCGAAATTTCCCACTCCCCCCCAAAACCCTTTCTCTTTCAATATCAGTCATTTTTATTATTACGTTTTCAATTGTAGAATTGAATACTACCTCAAATGCACATTTTACATCTGTTATCCTTGCCGTTGGCATATCTTGTGACCCCAGATGTAGTTTTTATAATATTAGAGCTGTTGATTGAGAAGAATATGGCAGCGGATCCAGTTTTCCTTTTATTTCCCGATTCTTGAACTAAATACTCTCTTTATAGTAAAATTGTTGATTATCGGAATCAAAGTCATTGTAATTTACTCTCAATTTCATCAGCTGTATGATTTTCCTACTCTGATGTGTGACTCAAATTTATATGATTCGCCATCTTTTCTTTCATATTCACAGTTATAAATCTTTTGCAGTATATCAGAAAGTAAAACATAGTAGAAATATAGAAACATTTGCAATAAGAGCAAATGGTTTGACCCGCTGACAATCTTATCAACCTTTTTACCTTGCATACGCACTCTTGTCGTGTAACCAAACACATTCAATACACACTCTAATATTTTCCCTACTTTTAATTTATTTTATCTACAGCAAAAAGAAACTTTTCAGCGCTATTACAAATTAAAAATCAAAAGTTGATCTTTTTGTTAAATCCTACTGAGCAGTAATTGAAGGAAATAAAATAAAGCGCCATCGTTCTGAAGATATTAGAAAAATGCATAAGAAATTTCTTTAAAAACCTGGTACTGTCAGAGAAATTCAAACAGCTGAAATCCTGGCTACCCTGTTAATATCCTGTGAAGTTAAAAAAAAGTGTTATGAAAGATACTTGAAAAGAATAAATATTATTTTTAAAAGATTAAACTGTTCAATCACACGTCTAAATCTTAAATTATTATTGCATTTCAAAAATGTGATCACATTAAATTTATATTTCCAATTTATTATCATGGGATTTTATTTAATACAAAAAGTGAGAAAGGAACACAAATTGATTAAAATGTTAGTCAAGAATTGCATTGTTTGGGCAGGAAAAATTGAAAATGGATAGTAAAAATTATATATATTTTTAATTTTATAATATTCGTGGCAGGGAGTGAAATTTGATGGTTACATAGTTGTCAAAACAGTAAAAAATGAGAAATGAACACAAATTGATAAAATTTTAGTTCAGAATTGCATTGCTTGGACAGGAAAAACTGAAAATGGATAGTAAAAATTATATAGATTTTTAATTTTATAATATTCATTGCAGGGAGAGAAATTTGATGGTTACATGGTTGTCATGACAGTAAAATGTCAGCTATTTCCACTACCTTAGAGTGACGCATTTACTATTAGTTCCTATGAATGTGAAACCTCTGTGGCTGCATCATACTCTCATTTCATAAGGGCAGTATAGGAATTTATACATATATACAAAATGTTTTCTTTGGAAAACCATAACAAATGTAATAATTCAATATAAAATTAAACACACATTAAATAATTAATCAGAAACAGTACAGGAACAAGAACTATTTGAAGATTTTGGGTCCATAATTCCCTGTAAAGAGATGGAAAAAAAATTAAATTTTAATTTTTGGCTCCAGTAAATAAATTTTGAACTTATTATAACAAGCTTCCTTTCATCAGGAAATAAATAAATATTACTTTTATTGAATTTAAAAATCAGTACACTTAACTGATATGAAACAAAGAATTTTAATAAAGTAAATATTTTAAGATTATATTACAGCACATATATATAAAATAATTTAAGGGATGAATAGATTTTCTTACATCTGATAAGAATTATTGAAAGAGGAGGGAAGGTGCTTGTCACTTATAAAACAGATTTTTATATATTGCAGATTTATGTCAATTGTTACCACAAAAATGAATAATGCTGTAAAAAGTATTTCTCAAGTATGTAATATGTATGTTTCTCAATAATGCTGTAAAAAGTATTTTTTTCGTTTACATGCCAGATATAAAATTAGAATATTTTAAAAACATCAAACACTCAGTATTTAATATCTAAGCAATCTAGTTACACTAAAAATATTTATGACAGCAACAAGACAACTCTGCTCCAGACACACATTTCTGAGTTTTTTTTTTTTTTGAACAGATAAGCAACTTAACAGCATTAGTCCAGATATAGCAAATAACTAATGTACAGCCATCAACAATAAAAAAAGAGGGATATCTCTATAACTTTGTTATTTATTATCGCATTTACACAAATTTGGTGCAGATAGAAATGACTCGATAGGGCAGAGGGTAATAGACTAACTGATTAACCGAGTTAATTAAACAAATATTTTGAAAATTTTCCATTGCAGCAATCGATTTTTTTTTACTGAACTGATAAATAAAACTAATCTCTCAATAAAATTTTATGGAATTCTGATAACAAGTGTGAGAGTTATAAGTTATTGAAAAATGACGCTTCCAATGTTAAATGAATCTAATTAACTTATGGTGATATCTTTAAAATTTTTCACTCATCTAAAGTAAATTATCATACTTCATAAAGTCATGAAATAAAAGCATATAAATAATACAGACAATATAAAATTAGATTACTGAGTAAGACGTTTCTTCATATGCTTAATTAATTTTTGTTCTTCACAGGCAGTTATCGCTGGCAAGTAAATGAAATTCATACAATTTACCATTCTGTAAATTAATTCATGCTAAAATAAAGGAATTAATAGCACTTATTGTTTATATACTAAATATTGAGCAGTCATTCATAATTTTCTTTAAACAGGTGCAGGATATCTTAAAAATATCCTTTCAATGATTCCATCACAGTTATAAAATCTTTCTTTCCTCTGCAATTGCGATAATGAAAAAACACTGTTTTCCAATTTCTAATTCGAATAAGTATTGCGGCCTGATAATATGTTTGGCTCAATTCGTTTGTATTTTTTTTTCTTGATTACATCAGTTGTTGCATAAAAGAAAGAATATCAGCACTCAGCCATTCTTATAGTAGTAAACTAAATAAATCTTCTTTGAGATTAATAAATTTTCCGCCTGAAAATAATAGTTCATTATTTTTAATAAACGCCGATAATTTCACTAGATTAAAATATCTTTTACGGTATTCGCATTTCACAATGTGCGACTTTTGAAGAGGGGGGTTAAACAGCGTATTTCATTCGTCATAAAAATTAAATATACAGAGACAAGGGATTATAATTAAATTTATACTTTGAAATGGCATGTCTATTCATTCGACGATGTTTATTACTTAGGGCGGGATCAACTTTAAAAGACTAAATGATGAATCAAAATTCTTCAACATTCAAATAAAAAGAAAAAATATTATTTTAAAAAAACATACTCATATTAAGGATAAATATGAGTCATCTAGTTTAATCCTCCGAAATTCCTGGGATAAAAACACGGAAAAAGTCATTTTTCTATTAACAGGCTGAGACTTACTTTATATAGGTTCCCGATGTGTAGGCTCTTTTGGGGCGGAGTTTTCAGCAAACAAAATTAAGCATATCTCAAGAACTATCCCTGAATTTCGGAATGTAGCTTGATATACATACTTAAAGAGACTTGCTGAATCTAATTATTAAAAAAATCTCGATTTCGGTAGAAATTTGTAAACTCTGTTGATCAGTTTGTCTATCTCAATAAACCTCTTCTTTTGATTCATCTTCATTGATACTAATTTTATGAATATACGATAATATATAACAAAGTTACAGAGGGGTTCCTCTTTTTTTGTTGTTGGCGACTGTACAATAATATACATAGTTGACAGTAAAATATTTAAATATCACACTGTCTTGAATATATATATATAGATTTAAAAAATCGATTATTTACTTCCTTTATTAGATTTTTATCTTAATAACATTAGAAAGTTATTGGTGCATCTTTACTTAAATATCTTAATTTACTTAATACACCTTCAAAGCAAAAAATAAAAAGACTTTCAAAAAGGACAACACAATAAACATATCAGGAGGATGGAAAATGAAGAAAAAGAGTATTAACTTGTTAAATAAAAATTTCAAAGATCGCAAAATTAGCCTTTGATTTATAAACTAAAATTTTGCAATGTTGGATTATGGATCGAAAGTGTTTTTGTAAACTTATCTGTGCGGAATTTTCTGTATTATTTATTTGTTTCATTGAGTCATTTTTCTATTTAGCATTTTCTTTATTTTATTAATGTGTGAGCTTCTTATTTATTTTTCATTTCCAATCGCCGTCGAGTTCTTAGTGTTGAAAATTAAATATATGGAAAGGAAAATAGAAGGGCAAATTTAAAGAAATGTAATAAAATGAAATGAAAGGGGGAGGAGGGTCTAATGGTCTTGTTGCTGTTTTTAACATTATGAAAAAGAAAAGACATGTAATCAACATCCTTGGTAAAATAAAATCAAAAGTTAAATGAAAATCATAATTCTAGAAAACAATTAGGAAAAATGTTAAATTTATTCTTCCAGTGAAGTGCCATTGAGTCATGAAACTGAACTAAGAGAGAAATTCTGAGCATTAAAAATTTCATAACAAAAATAGCTGTCAAGCACAGAAATACTTAAGACTGTAAAATACTTTAAAATCGACTTTCTTATCTAGTTTTAAAATTGCTCATGTCAGGACAGGTAAAGTTAATAGGTGGCCTTTTTTTAAAGGTGCTGATTGGAAACTGGCGATGTTTCTTTGATCGTTTTATTTATAATGTATTCGATGGTTTTTTCGGATTTAAAGCTCATTTTCAGTAGAGTCAATGGCTGGTTGATCTATTGACATGATTCACAGATAGAAGAAGGAAACTGAATGTGATTGCAACTTTTATCATTTATTGTATATGAAGGAGCGTCATGGTCATCTTATATTAAAGCAGCACGAGATATTTAATGTAGCGATTTCGTCCGAAAAATCAAATTGTTTTTTCAAAATTTGTTTCTTTATTAATATTATATTATTATATCAAGCTGAGAGTGTCAGTGGAGGAGAAAGAGAGTTTTTCTTTTCTTTCTGTAGCAGAATTGAAATCATTAAAATTCTACGAAGTTAGTTTCAGATAAGATAGGATATCAATGTTGTATCATTCTGCAATAGTGTAGTGGTTGAAAGGGTAGATTTCTTAGTTTGTGAAATTGGCTGAGCAAGTTTAATGGTATCATAAGCAGTAGCGGTTGTCGATATTTTGCAACCCTAGACAGCGCAAAATATACAATCCCTGATTGCAGCCCTATTAGCTCAGATATCCACAATTAATCCCAGAGTAGAGAATTTGAGTGATTATCGATGCCAAAATTTGTGGACTTTTTAATGAGAAGTTTTGCTTAACAGCATATGAATAACTGGTTCCAATGACGAATTTCGAGTTCAGCAGTTAACTCAGCTTCAGGATATCAAATTAATTTTTACCTTTTCCAATCACAACTGCCATTTTAAATTGCCACAAAGCACATCGGGATATGAAGTATATGGTCCTTTAAAATTAATAAACTTTTCCACTGCAGTGCATTGAAAGCTCTCATGATTTCGACTGCAGTGCATTGAAAGCTCTCAGAAAGGCCAAATCAATGGGATTTGAAACATAACAAATGATTCAGTATACAGTATCTGACTGACAATTCCACATATCAATTCCTCGTTAGAAATGACATTTCTTGAGAAATTTATCGTTCGATCAGAACTAACAGCCAGTGAAACTCGCTTGAAACTTTTATATCTAACAATTTAGACTTTGGGCAGTAAATCGTCCAAATGAAGTTCCTGAAAAGATGCTATTTCATCAATAAAATCAGTCATACTCTGTCGACCAATATAGCAGTAAATGTCTCATGTTTTGTAGAAACTTTTTTAATGACATAGAAAGTATTTAAAGGAGATTCGATTATATTTTCTTCTTAATGCCCACTGAAAGGAATCGGTTCTTGAATTCCCATATGATACTGGGAAAAAAATTGAGCTCTGATGCCTCCGCCCATCGCTGATTCAACAAGGGAAAGCAGCCACTGGCTTTGAACGTTTCTAGCCTCGGCGCTTATTTGATGCTCTACGGAACTTAAGATCACCCCTGGAGACAGCGCCTATGATGAAAAGTCCAAGGAAATAATACATTAGCTTGATTTCTAGCAAACTAAGCACTCAAAAGACTAGCTACAAGCAGAATAGATACAATGAGCAGCAGAGCTCGTACCACTCGTTTTATAGACACTAAGTACGGTTAACAAGTGAAGCTTCTGGCAATCAATGAGGTGCAGGAAGCCAATAGAGAGTTAAAAGTTTTCATGGAGATATCTCTCGTCTCTTGTTGAGGAACAGAAATGATAAGAATGTAACAGATGTAGGAGAGATAAAAGTAAAAAAGGAAGTAAAAATTCCTGAGAACCTCTAGGATGGGACACTCTTGTTTATCTATTGAAAACGAGCCTCTGAGAGGCTGAAAATGATGATCCTCAGTTTAAAATAGATTTGTTTTTAATTACAAAGAAATTAAAATTCCGTTCAAAAAGTTTGCCTTTTTATTAGGAATTTATAAAACAATACATCTGCTGTAAATATATTATGAATTGCAGTTATTTCTTAAAACGTCACAAATGTATTTTTTTTTTTAAAAAAAGGGCATAGTTTTAAATAGTAAATGCTTAACAGTTTGAATAATTGTCTGAATAATTCCAAACAGCTGATTACGAAAGTTTCATTTAAATGGGTACGAACTGATTAATTTTTATTTTGAAATATCTTTTGATAGCTACCATTGTGTCATTGAGAAATCGAAAGAAGGTCACACAAACACACATATAAAAAAGCGTATAAGCAGTCAGATACCTATTATTTGTGAAAAAAGTATGAGATAATAGGATACATCAAAAACAAGAATTGGCAAGATAAAAAGAGAGAGAGAGAAAACAAATCTATGAGAAATCTCTGTGATAGTGTATTTTCTTTAGACTAAAATGTAGAAATGAATGATGTGCAAATGTAAAGAATTATATAATATGGAAGAGGATAAAAAATTTGTTGAAATGATTTCATAATATCTTTGTATATATAGAGCTCCTACACTACTTTGCAAGGATATTCTTACACTGTCAAATATAAAATATAGAGATAAATCCCTTTATTAATGTTCATCTTTCAGCATCAGACACGCAGATCGACTAATGTTGAACGTTGTAGATATTCTGCTGTATTAATATTTAAGAGGTATACTAAACTTTTCAAAATATTTGAAATGAGGTAATGAATTGCATTTCGATATCATCTTTGGATATTATATGATATTTTTGAAAGTTTCAGTCACCCATTAGGAGATTGAAAAGTTTCAATCTTATAAGCATCTCTTAATATATTTTTTATTTTAAAATAATCTAATTTTTTTTGTTTGTCATTTATAATAAGCATGAAATCGCTTTTCAGTTGTTGTATACAAGCAGAAAAATAATATAGCATATTTTTGTTAATATATATAATTTGCTAGGTTATTCCATTTGAAATTGACAACAGAGTTCTTTTAATAAGAAGTGGTTTATGGAGGTGCATATTTTTTTTCGTTAATTTTATAGAGTACTGCATATACTGCAGTTCAGTTACCTCCAATTATTTCTAGACAAAACAATGGTTACCTGTCCAATATTTCCCTAGTTCAAGACGCATTAATTAAAAAATCCTTACAGTTAACAGCTTATTTTAATTTAAAATGAAATGTTTTTTTCTCTCCTCTGATAGACGAAAACGCTTTTATCTTTAAATGGTCGAAATGAGATCATAATTCTATAATATATTCTGACGATTTTAATAACATAACCTTTACAATTAAAATAAGTAAACTCAAAAGAGTATTCTGTATAAGAAAATTAAATTATATTACATCAAAAGTAGGATATTTTGTAATATTGGATTAATCTAAGCATGTATAATTTCAGATATTAAATTTAAGGTAGTGTTAAATGTATAAAATTCTGAGTGTACCAGAAAAAATACATGGAAATGAAAGAATTTCTTTTACATTAAACCTGCATACTGGTTGAAATACACTTAGATCCTTAAAATAAATTAATAAATAAAAAAAAATTGAGTGGCAATCACTCCGATATTAAAAACCAAATTCTGCATCGCTGCAAGTCAGACACTTAATAGGAAATACCATAGACGTATCTGAATAATTGCAACACACTTACTCCATCAAGCAGACAGTGCGGCCACTGTATAGTAATCATACCTTTAAGTTGATCATTTCTATTCAAAACACAGATGAAGGGAGGACTACAGATTTCACAACAAATCAAGGCGAAACAACTTAATCTTATCAAAAAAGACACATCTTTTCAAAGATTCGCAATCCTGAAACAATGCTCTATGGTCAGACAAAAGTTGAATAAGACTGGTGTTATTTTTGATGAAATACACATAACTTTGAAATTATTTAATTATAATTCATTTAACTACCGATTTTTGCTACTTATTTTGTGCCATTTGATACCTCTTTGAATATTAAAATTTATTTTACTTTGATATATTTAAGTAAACAAAGGGTAGTCTCATAAAAACTAAAAACTTACATGAATTCAAAAATATATGTCAAAAGTTCCATAATAAGATATTGTAAAACAAAAGTGAATGATAATTTGTCGAAAGTTGAAAAACTACGCACTATGTTTTACATACCGATACCAATTATGTAACAAAGATTAAACAAAACTGGCAGATTCATTATCCCTAATAAGAAATTCATTGAAAAAAAAATTGAAATATTACATGATAACTTTAAAAAAATCAATTTTCAAATCAAGTCAGCATTTCAAAATAAATGCAATAACTTCCATTCTTAAAAACAGTCTATCTATATATAATTTCAATATTAATAAGAAAATAGATATGGTTATTGCCTTTGATTACACTAGTATTTAAAATTATATTTCTTAAAAAAGCATTATAACAAACTATTTTAGGATTAAGTGATAAAAAATATCATCAAATGAAACGCTAATAATGGAAAATGCTATGAATGATTAATAACTATTATGATTTTATGAAACATGGATAAATTTTTAGAATTTTAAATTATAAACAGATGGAAGTACAACTACATACACATTTCAGCTATCATTCAATATTTTCTTGGTCCAAATAATTTTTCACCCACTCGGACACAGTTGCTGCCAAGTTCAATCTAAAGCATAAGAATATAAAAATAAAATTCATGAAATGAGACTTAAAATACAAAAAATCATAATACCATATCTCAAAGAAAAATTAGCATTTAAGAGTCGATAAATGTTAATGTATTGTCATTTATCAAGATATTTATATAATGACAGAAAAATTTCATTCTAAGTTATTCTATATTTACGTGCATAGTTTGTTTAACTGGCATGTTAAATAGATATGGTAGAGCTAGAATGGGACAAAATGCTTTCTTGCACTAGTTTTATTATTATTTTTTACTAGAAATAAGAAATTGCAAGATATAAAAAAACTACTTGTTTGTATTATCCTTTTAAAAAAAAATACTTCGGATATTTTAAATTAATAAAAATAATGTCACAGGTAAGAAACAATGGCAAGGGATTGAAGACATTCACGCTAGAAATATTTAAATGTATTTGATTCTTCATAACATTTTCAATAGTATAGCTTGGTTCTGACTACTTGGCTGCTGTGAAATAAGAAATGATTTGTTTTTATATAATAAGAGGCAGACGCAAATTGAAGTTTGCCAGATTTGTCTACATTTCTCTCTTCCATAACACAAAATTCGATAATAATTTTCAAAAGTGAAATCAGAAAAACACAATTATATTTATTTTGTTTCTTTTAATTTGCCATAATTGATGTAATTAGTTGAAATTAAAAAAATTATCAAAGTATAATAATTTACCAAAATAAAAAAAAAAGTTAATACCACAATTTATTAAAATTGAAAATAATTCGTAACCAACACAATAGATATCTTTGACAAAATTTTTAAAAAATAATTTCATTATATCAATATCACAATAAAAATTAATTATTTGATTACATAACAACTACAGTAAAAGGAAAATTTCAACCATCTCTAAAAGGTATTCTAATGCGTCCGATTCTACGAAAACGTAAAAATTCAACCGGAAAAAATTAATAATCAACAAGCATTCCAAAGATTCGCATTGTGCATAGAAACAAAAATGAACACTAGTAAACATACTGCATTTTCAAATGTATGAAATAAAATGATTTTCATTTCCTTTCATTCATCTTGAAATATGTGGTTAGTTTGATATTTTACAATTTTACGAAATTTGATTTATATTTTTAAAATAGAAAAATTTATATAATTTTGTTTTTATTTTTGCAGACAAGTATTCTGAAGTTATTAGCATTCCTTTGCAAATTTTATTTTAGTTCTAATCTTGCTTTAAAAAATTTCTGCTCGTGAAACAAAGACGGAGTAAAGATGCTAACATGAATAATACAGGTCAATAAAAAAAATGCCATTAATTTTGTCTCTTATTCATAATAATTCCATGAAAGTAATAGACACCCCATTCCACATCTACATCTCATAGCAATAGTGTTTTCAGTTAACCAAATGCAAAATCTGATCAGTTTTCATACCGGAATTCTTGTTTACCATTTGTTTGTGGGAGGATGGGGAAGAATGCCTTAACAATGACTTAAATAGTATTCAAACACGGACTGGTACCGCAAATGCGATGTTTATGAATACGCTAACAAGATACTGTGGCATAACATGGGAACACAGCATTTAAGAATAAATAAAACCCCAATAAATAATTGAATAAATTTAGGATACAATTTCGTTTGATAGAAAACTGTCAGCATCATGTAAACTTACGCAAAAATTCATACTTCATTTTGATATGCGTTAAAAATATATTTGCAATGTCTTTTAGAATTCATATCAAGCGATATTTCTTTTATAGGAGTAAAAAACGTAGATTTAAGACAATCTTTTTAATTTCTTATGAAAAGCCTTGGAGAAGGAAAAAAGATCTATCCAAATTTATTTTTCATTCGTTCATCCTATGAGAAAACTAAAAGTAACATTCTAAAGTCATACATACTAAAAATGACGAACCCAAATTTTTTGTGGGGTGATATCTACATAGTTAAAATTGCACAAACTTTGAAATTTTCTATAGCAGCACTTTTTTTTTTTATATGAATAGATTTCCCATGAAAAAAAATTATACACGGGGATATATGAATACCATGATTACACAAGGAGATATCTGACATTTTTTGTTAAAGTGTCGTTTGCATATGATGTGCAAGATTTAAATATTATTTGAATGTCGATAATAGAATTTTATGGCTCCATGAAAACATGTGTAAAGTTACAACCGACTTGTTAATACTGATTGCTGATTTATGCATGACAATATTTTCAGTGAAAATTTCTGAGAGGTTTGATTTTTTTGCTACAAAGAAACGTTCAAGAGCATTGTTCAAATTGTGTCTGGACTAGAATTGCCATTACGCCGAGAACATTAAAATGGAAAACTGAAAGAGCGAAAGAAACACAATTCAATATAGTTTTTATTACTTAAAAGAAATATTAATTTTATTGTAAAAATTAATATAAGTTAAAAAATCACTTTTTTTTTCATTTCATTCCAACATTGTTTTCGTCAGTATCTCCTTTTCTTCTAATAACTCCTCAATACGATTATTTTATTAAATTCTAAAACAATGTAGTTTCATAGCTAGAAACAATTTACAAAGAAAGCTATCAATACATATGGCACAAAATTTACTTAATGTAGAATGGCAACAGCCAAATGTAATCAAATGCTGGATACGAAAATTCCCGACCATTTCAATACACATTTTTACACCTGAATCTAATTCAGCACTTTACACAGATAATTAATAGTGCTTCAAAATATTAAACAGAAATTTTAAATAAGCGTGAAAATAGACTTCGCACACTGATTGCCATCGAAGCATCTAAGGGCTGCTCCAAAGGAAAAAATTGCGAATGGAAAACGTTCAGAAAACCAGCTAATTACGCCCATCTTCAAAAGCGATGTGGTTGAGTCCATTATATTTTGACAGCTGAAAGATTGTTTTGAACCTATTTTCATTCAATTTGAAATATGATTGTTGTTTGTATTGGAAATATTTTGAAAGTAATTTCGATTATTTATAAATATGACGGAAATATGAACACACGATTGATTTAAAAATAAAAAATGATCTTATCGCATCCGTTATTTTCAATTAATCTTAGCTGAATATGATTGTAACTTTTATTGGAAATATTTTGAATGTACTTTCCCTTATTTTTATGTATGAAAGAAATGTGAATGCATATGATTAATTAAAAATGTGTTATGCAAGTTTATATTTATATTTCATTAATGCATAAAATTCAGCATCAAAAGCATTATGATTTAATATAGCTATTTGAAATATTTTCAGTTACTTATAAATGCAATTTAAAAAAACTATTATTTTTCAACAATTTACAAATGTAATTATTTTTTTAATTAATGTTTAATATAGAATTGAAAACTACACAAAATATTTTGAATCTTGTACAGATCATCACACATTTCTGTTTGCATAAGTGTTCTTTTCTGTTAAGCAGATACAGGATTAGATAACAGTTCTAATTAATATTTATCTTTATTAAATAAGTTATTAAATCTTGCATGTCATTTTTTTAGATTATTAAGATGCAAGTTACATTCAGAAAGTTATACTTTATTTGTCTGAAATATTTTACCTATGTATTTTTATGATGTTTACACATGCTAATAAACCTTACACACAACTATATCTATAGTTAAAAAAACATTTCATGAACAATTGAAGTAAAAGATGGACAAAAGATTATCCTCAGTAGTGTATAGAAATTCCACATTAAACTGGAAATTTAATGTATACCTGGCATTCTGCTTGGTAAAAATCTTCTTGCTTTTGATTTCTTAAGATTTTAAAATTGTATTTGCTTATGAAATATTATTATGAAAATTATATCAGGGTTTTACTGCTGAAGCCTATTATTACATGTTTTTTCCCTTGTAAAATTTGTTAAGGAAACGCTTTTCTTTATTTGAATGTAAAAATATTTATAAAAAAACCTTTACATTGAAAGATAATGCATGTGTAGAGTTATGGATCTTTTTATTCTATAACAGCTATGATTTCATAATATGCTGAAATGAAAAGCACAGCAGATGTTATTTTTATTGATATTTGCAGATCTGATATTTTTTTTTTAATCCTATGGCACTTCTTTTACGATTTATATTTAAAGACTGTTAAAAGATTGCCATCCTATCATGTAAAAAAAAAAAAACTTATTTGTGCAGTACATATAATGAGGCTTGTCCCACTATTAAAATTTAACTTCACATTTTTTTGTTATGTAAGTTTGATTTAATTCAAATACAAATTTCTCTTATATAGCGAAATTATTAAAAATATTAGTTACATATCCTTAATATACAATCTGGGAGAAATAGCAAATAATTCTGTTTGTCATTCTTCTTTAGTGTGCATATGGAATATTAGCATAACCTCAGATTTTTTTTATTGCACTGGATTGATTGCATTCTATATTTTTTCTTTACCTTCCTGAATTAAGAATTTTTCAGATGTTCAATATTTTACATTTTATGTTAGAAATATATTTATAAGTAAAATATTTAAAAAATGTAAAACGTTTAAATAGCGATAATCAAACTTCTGGTTAGCTAAAATCCAGTAATTGTTTTTTAAAATAAACATCTTTTTATTGCATAAATATTCTGAATTATTCAATTTTTTAATAAATATTTAAAGCATTTTCAATGTTAGAATTTTAAAAAAAAGCTAAAATCCTTGGTTTTAATATATTTATTGAATAAATTTACTTTATATATAAATTCTTGCTTTAAAAATCTTGCATAAAAATAACTTTTACATTAAAGTTATTTTTCTGAGATTTTAATCCATTGTAAACTTCATACATAGGAAATTTTAATTTGCATAAAAATCCTTTTAACACAAATATGTAGCTTAATCCTTTCACACATATCTTATTCATAACTTCAGGGTTAAATTTATAAAAATATTTACTGTGTTTAAATTACATGCATATACTTTATATACAATATACTGTACGTATGATATTTTGCATTACCAGTTTCACTTACAATCTGCTTTAAATATTTCCTTGGAGGAAATATTCAAAACTCTTAACTTGTATGTAATTAAAAACAATAAAATAAATAATTAGCTGACATTAAGATATTATCAAACTGACATCTATTTCCCTAAAACAATTCCATGAATTAAAAGATCCATGGATTCAATAATTTATTTTAATTTACACAAAATCTTGCTCCAATTGCATTTTAAAATACTTAACTTTTTCATAAATTTATCTCATTCTTTATGACAAAGAGGCCAAACTCATATGTTAGACTTGGGCAAAACAAACACAGTTCTTATCTAGTGGCTGTTACTTGCTTATTAAGATATCACCATAAGGGTTATATGAGAGACAAAAAAAAGTTTTCTTTTTGAAAATGTTAACCTATTTGAAAAATATCACATAAAAAAAAGAAAAAGGACAAACTGATATCAATGCTTTCTCCCTTGTACAAGGCATTTTCAGTTACTCTCATTCCTATTTCAGAAAATAAGCTGTCAATAGTGATTAATTCCAAAATAATTTCAAGGTAAATATCAGTAATTCTGGATCTCATAGAGAACTTATTTTACGGCACGTGAAAATAATTGTTCATATCTAAAAGTACTTTAAAACAGGAAATAACTTCAAATTTAAATTTTCAAACCAGTCTGAGAAATATATAATTTATATCAATGAAGAAAATTTAGAGAAATACAATAAAACTATTTCCAAGGATTTGAAATCCTCAAATGTTTCATATGCAACTCTCAACTTTGAAATCGCTCCCCTCATCCTCCATATATTTTTTGATACCATGCAGTTTCTACTGAGCCTGATCAGTTAAATAATTTAAAATTTTAAAAATTACAATTTATTTTGATTACTATTTTATTATATACTGTTATGACTACTAAACCATTACCTTATTTACAATGGCTTTGGGGATAAAATATGTAATAATTTAAAAATGAATTATTTGTTCACATTTCTACCCATCCGACTGAAATTTCAAAAATTATTTAACAACAGAATTCACAAACTTGTATGATGTACGTATACTGCATACTTCCGAAAATTCTCATCATTATTACTACCATTGCTTTTGCAGTACACAACAATTATTATTATTATTTTAATTTTTTTCTATTTTTAAGAGAGTTTCTTATCTTGCATGTTGAAAGAAATTATAAAGCAAATGAATATATAGATGTAATCTAATTTCTTAGCAATTTCAATAAGATTTTCCACTACAAATATAAACATTTTTATAAGAAAATTTTAATAGATGTGTTTATGAGAACATATTTTATAAAATTTAAATCATATTTCTGTTATCTGCAGAAATTTTCTCTAGATATTTAACCTTTTTTATTGCATGCCATAACAATTAGATTAGTGCAGCACATATAGATCTAAATTTAATATACAAAAATAAGCGAATATTAAAAGCGCCACCTCGGCATTGCGAGCATATCGCTATATGAAGGGTATGCGAGATAGATAAGGTCCAAAAACGTCTTCTGCATTGAACAAAATGATTAATAAATTTGATGCTACAGGTTCTTTAGCGTCATGTCCAGAAAGTGAATGCCCATCAGCAGCAGCCGCTGTTGCCAAGACAGTGGAGCAATCCATGTCGGTGGCACATGGGGAGTGCAGTGCTCGAGAAGTTTCGAAGCAGACAGGAGTGTCGTATGAAAGGGTCCAGGGGGCACTTGGAATAACTCTGAAATGATATCCCAACAAGTTGCAACATAACCAAGAACTAAAACCTCTTGACTTCGATTCTCGCCAAGATTTTGCTGATTTGGTATTCAGTACGATGAAAGAGAATCAACACAGAGCTTTGAACAGATGAAGCGCATTTCACACTGTCTGGTGCTGTTAACACCCACAATAGTTGAGTCTGGACCACAGAAAATCCACATGCATTTGTTGAGGAACCCTTGCAACAGCCTAGTGACAGTCTGGCATGGTTTCACTAAAGTTTAACAATTGTTCCTTTTTTTTTTATCGAGGAAGTCACATAGACGGGTTTCAAAACAGTTTCTATCACTGGTCAACGATATGCAGCACTGTTAAAGAAAATTATTTCTGAATTGCAAGCGTGATAGGCACTCTAAAGAGTCACCTTTATGCAAGATGGAGCACCACCTCATATAGCTCTGCGTGTCCAACGTCTGCTACACTCAAAATTTGAGAAGAATCAAATTATCAGTCGATACTTTAATCACAGATAGCCTCCAAGATCTCCCGATCCGACACTCTAACTTTTGGCTGTGGAGATTCTTGAAATTGACAGTGTATAGCGATCAACAGGCTTCACTAGCAGCACTAAAATATGCCCTCCGCCAAAGTGCGTCCGCCATAACGTAAAAAATGCAACTAAATGCAGTGAACGGTGTGGTGATTCGTCTCACAGCTGTACTTCTGAATGATGGGCAGCACATTGAACATTTAACTAATCAACTGTAATTAAGTTGACTTGAAAGTTGTCAACATTTATTCATTAGTAGAGCATCTTTTGGTGAAATAAAAAAACTAAAGAGCCTTCTGTTGGTCACCAACAGTACTATATTTGTTTCGTTGTAACACAAAACCCGGCTTCTTTTCCATCTGTTTTGTGCAAACTGCATCTCTTTAACTTTATTCATTTTTGAATTATTCATTTTAAAAGTTCGTCCTGACTATTGGATCACCCGGTACACCTAAAATCCTGACAAATTAGCCATGTCAGCAAAGACAGCTAACAAATAATAAAGTTGATAATTTTAAATTGTAACATATAATTTTTTTTTATTGTCTATATTTCTATACTGAGCTCTGAGAACAAAATCATGGCTTTTGGCATATTTTCTTTTGCTAATACTGGTTATTTAGATGTGCTTGCTTATAATATAATAGAATTCTAAAACATCATCTGATGATTCAATGATTAACAAATTTGGCCAGCAAATAAAAATATTAAAAATTATATTAATTAATAAAAATTAACATTTATATTTCAAATTATAAAATCTCAGTTTCATATATTTCAACAAATGTTTATATATGAATATTCTATCTTATATTTCAATAATAAATATTAATAAGTCAAAGAAAACTCAAAAGGCATGGAACTGACTATAACTAAAGTTAAATCAAATTTTATCAAAGGAAAAGGAGCCAATTGTCGATCATGAATAATAAATCTTATTTCAAATCATTAGTTTTTAATAGTTCTTTTAATACAGATACATTTAAAATTTGCAGAAATATTTTTCAATAAGCAATTATATATAATATTTCCAGTAATTAAATCATATATAAATTTAAATTACATAGTAACTATTACCCTTTGTTCACACTGCGATATGAATTAGGCTCTTATTTTAATGAATTAAAAATTAACAGCAAAATAGACCATTAAATTAAGTTTGAACTAAAATAAATTCTTATTCCAGAATAAACAATTAGCTGTTTCATAAGCATCAGTTTGATAAATGATTTAACTATTTATTAATGTGGCAGTCAAATGAAACATGAAATATTTCAATGATACAGATATCAAGGCTAAATATGCATGTATTCGAAATTGTTTAATACTATTTTATTGCTTTTCTTTAAAATGATAATGTGACTAACTTTAAAAAAGTTAAATGTCATCACTATGGAGATTAACAAAATTCATTTAAATTATGTAACTGATATATATGTATGTTAATATATAAATTTATTTTTCATTCATGAGATAAAAGGATCAAACTCATATGTATCCATATTTCTTCAAAATTACATTGTTAGATCTGATACTTCATATATTCCAAAGGCCCATAAAAGTTACACACCTCTTTTAATCATATCAGTTTCATTTCTCGCAATTTCTTTCCCCACTTCCAATAAATTTCAAAATTTTAATTCTATTCACAATCTATAACTATGTTTTTTTTAAAAAAATCTTTAATTCCATCAAAATGCTCAATCCTGACCTTTTAACAGCATTAAAATTAAGACTTAAAAAAAAATTCTTCAGACATCAACTCAAAGAAATAGTCACAAGGTAACAAAATCTCTTGCATGATATCCAAGCATACAAGCTAGAGAATACTGAGTAATTTCAGCTTGCATTGTGCAGTATATAAACTTATTTTTTATTTGCATGTTTAATTATTTGTAGTAGATTAATTTGATTAAATTTATGTCAGAGGACATATACCAACACTGTTACAATTAAGGGGTTAACTGTTGGATAACAAAATCTATTGCATGATATCTAATCATACAAGGTAGAGTGCACTGAGTAATTTCAAACAAACAAGAGAGCAGTTTACATATGTTGACTTAGATTCGTAAAGAAAAACATTTTGTGAAACTGTCTGTAAAGCTAAAGCTCAGAATACTTTCTCTTATATTACACTTGAAAAAAAAAAAAAAAAGACAGGAAATTATATCAGAAATTACAAAGAGGAAGCATATGTAAGGCATTCCAAAACATATTTAGCATGGGAAATCCCAATCTATTTCCTTAAATCATTGAAAGTAAAATGCAGATATGCCTTTCAACAGAATCTGTAAGGAATAAAAGCCTATTCCTGATGTACTAAATTGAGTTGCTCCTTTCTCACATTTGGGGAATGTATATGTATACTTGTTTGAAAAAAATTACATTTAGGAAATGTTTTTCCATCTCTTAATCCAAAGTAACCAAATGAGCTTTTTCACCTGCGGTTTTTCATTTCTTTGTAATATAATAGACATTACTTGATACATTATATTCACAAACTTTCTATAAAATATGTTTAAAAAATAACTCACAGCATGCTCAAAATCACTTGATGTCCCCATGCTTAAACAGATTTTTTCTTCAAATCTTGCATCAATTGTATCCTTCAGGTTTTGAAGAGTTACAAAATCAGGATTAGGACCTTTTGTAACATCATGATTAGGAGCTCCTAAAGTCATTAAGCCATCCAATTTCAAATCTGGACAATTGTTAATCACATGCTCAATTAGTTCCAATGCATCATCAGGTGTGACACCACTTTTTGCTGTAATGGGGGGGAAATGCCTCAATTAAGATAAAACAAGGACCTTAAATTATGGATTGCTTTTTAGTTTTTTTATTACAAGTGAGAAATAAAAATTACTTTGATAAAACGTATGTAGTTGCATTGAACATGGTGATTTTCTTAACATATTAAAAGTAGTGATAGGATACACTAACACACTTGGTACCAAATATTATAGAATCACTCATAAGTTACAAATACTGCAAGGTATTCTACTAATCTTATTTTCATTTAAGGCAAAAACCACAATGAAAAAAATGTATAAATAATTTCATGTTTACTTTTATTACATCAAGCCATATTCAGAAATGAAGTAATATTATGAGCTTAGAAAAATTCATTGCTATCAAAATAAACATTTTATACACAGAATTCAAGATAAATATTATATCTGCAATTCAGAAAAATAATTTAATAGGTTTATAACATGTTTGAACTGTTTATGGCTATTCGCAAATACCTTAAATGGAAGGGGGAGGGGGGAAATAGAGAAGTTGAGTTATATTAAAAAGTCACAAAAGCACATGAATTTAGCTACTTTATATAAAATCAATTCTTAAACTAAAAATAAATTTAAAGAAAATATTTTCTCTTAAACAAATAAAAATATTCCCAAACTAAAAACATACCCTTGCAATTCCAAATTTAAATTAAAAAAACATTATTGATAATATAAATTATACACATTCATACAGAAAGATGCTGTGAGACACACGAATCTAGACAGTTAATTCTATTGCTTCATAATAATGTTAACAAAAATTTTCCCTCATATAAAACTTTTTAATATTAACAAGAGAGAGATCAACTACACACAGAAAGTTTGCCTGAATTAGGAATCCGTTTAAAATCCACGAAACATTTAATGAAAAGGGAGGTTAACAAACGGCGTTTTTAAACATAAAACAAAATGATTAAATATAACAATATTTTAACATGTAACCTAAGTCCAAATTAATTTCTAAAGTTTTATCTTAATTTAGCCCACAGTAAATTCATTACAAAATATTCTCTTATTTCCAAGATTCGAATCAATTTCTCTACTTAATAAATTCAACAGAAGCTTTGCAAAATTGCTGAATCGGCTAGAAACCGACATTCACGGGCTAAGCGCGAAGGGCTAGAAAAATGTCAAATAAGCGCATTATTTAAAAAAAGATCCATGCGTTGTTTCTCTTACTTGTGACTGACATGTTGGAAATCCCTCCCCGAATCTTAATATTATATTAGCACTGTAAACAATATTTTTTCTATCAAAATATAGCATATCAGACGAGGGAAAATTAATGTCTGCCTTTTCTGCTTGTTTCGCGCTGCGTAACGGGCGTCTGTGTCCACGCCTTCTTGTAAATAATCCTGCCTGCCTCCGGAAGAAGAATAAAACGATTTTATAAATGAAAAGTCTCATCTATGTCTTCTAAACAGTCATCTGCAAACAAATTTTTAAATCTTTACATTATAAATGATGAATTTATGCAAACATAGAATGAATTTAATGAAAATAGTAACATAACTTTCTAATTAGAGTAGCAAAATATAATAATCTAAAAAATGCATCAATAACAGAATTCTCTTAAAAAGAAAGGAAATTCTGAAGCAGGAAAGTTCTTATTATATTCAAATATATAAACATTTTTTTGATTTATATAACAAACCAAAGCTAAGAAAATTATATTTTGATGCACTATTAATACAATTCTTAACAAATTGTTAAAAATTTAGTTTTTAGCAAGTAAAACATTAAATACAAAACATAATCTTAAAATCTGAAATATTGCGTAAAAATATTCCTAACACTCAATACTGCCTATGAAAATATAAGCGAGTATATAAGTTGACCAAGAGTTGAAACAATTTTTAGCACCATGCACAAAAAAGAAGACAGATTTTATATGATAAAATTACAGAAGAAAAATGCTGATCACAAATTATAAAATGAAATATTTATTACTTTGTTCTCCACTTGTATTGACTTGAATCATAACACTTAAAAATGGTGGTTTATTTGGCATTTTTGGAAAATGCTTTTGCACAAAATCAGCAGTTTTTACAGAATCAATGGTATGAATTCTAAATAAGTTTGGGCATGCTGTAAATACAATGGATCAAAATTAGAAATGTATCAAGAATGCACACAATTAAATAAACATAAATTGTTTTTATAAGAATAAATTTTACAGATACAATTTTTATTATTACAAGTACTAAATTATATGATGAAGTAACAATCACCCAAATATCAAAAAATATTTCCATAGAAATATGGTAAGTAGGAATAAAAAATATTTAATTTAAATAGCTTATATGCTTCAAGAAAAAATTAATATGTCGTACATTCCTAATACATGTTGATTACTTTAAAAATGTTTTGATTCTTAAAATAATTACATAAAAACGAAAAAGAAATAAGTTCATAAGATATCTAGAACCCCAATAAAAAGTTTCTGCCATTAGTGAAATTTTTAAATTTCTTTAATAATAAAAAGTCATATAAATATTTCTGAGATAGTGCAAATCTTGCACATAGAAATCAAAAAGAAATAATGAGTTCTGAACAACATAATATTTTGAATCAGGGAATGCACTGATCTATAATCCAATTGTATCTAAACATAATTTTGCTGTAAGCAGGTGAATATTCATTAAGATTAAATTCCTTATCATTATAGTATAAATGTTTATGTATAAGTCTTCTTAAAGCATAAATGCTATAGCATATATATTATGTTTTTGGGTTTCAAATCTAAAAGTTAAAAAATGTAAAATTTTAATGCTGATTAATCAGCTACTTTAAACAAAATTCTACATTTATTTGATGAAACCTAGAGAAAAAAATTATGTTACAATTGATTATGTTATGTTTCCTTATATTAACATCTATAAACTAAGTTAACAGTTTGTAATTTTCTCAGTATAACTGTAGCTAAAAGTTTTCATGAGACTTTGTTTCCTTATATTAATACCCAGATTTAAAAAAAAAAAACAAAAAACAAAAAAACATTAATACACAAAACCTAATTATTATAAAGGCAAAACATTATATATTTATAGAATAAAATTTAGAGTTGCTAGCATAATAACAGCCATTTATGTATTTTCACACTGTGCAAATTTCCTTATATGAATGTCTTGCATATGTAAGATGATCTGAAACACAAGCAGTATAGTTCATTCATATTCTCAGATTTAAAATTTACAGCTAAGATATATATTTAGGAGATATGGAAAACCATTCACTTTTAGAATAACTATTACATATGAAGGAAAATCTGAATTCTAAAACATATAACTTGAAGATTTTATGGCTTCTAACATCAATAATTACATTAAAAATAGTATTTATTTGATTAAAAAAAAACAGAAAGAAAGGGGAAAAAAATGAAGGCTTGTTGCTACAAAACACACACACACATTGAACTAACATAAAGAAGGGCTTCTTTAAAGTATAATAATGAATTCAAGTTAAACAACATTATTTGGAATTTTAATATACATTAAGTGAAAATGTAAACTGTTGTTAAGTTAATTCTATGAAGAAGCATAAAAAAGTAATATTAGTAATAAAAAAGTATTCTAACAATGCATACTCAGTTAAAATGTATTATACTTATGGTCAACATTCAGCTACATAAACAAAACCTTACTACTAAGAAAAGACAAATTCAGAAAACTTCCATGAATGATCAAAATGATTTGTTAAATTACCACAAACAAAAACTAATATTAATCCTATACAGAAAAATAAAAAGATGCAAAAAAAAAAAAAAAAAATCTTGCAGAACTTCAAATTTACAATAAATGAAAATTTTGATAGAACTTTTTTTTTTTACATCAAAAGAAGGATAATGCATCTTGGACAATTTCTAAAAACATTATTTGACTCTAATGAGGATGTATGCAATTAAATAGCTTTACACAAATGAAAAATATATATATATAATGGAGAATACATTGCTGAAAATCTAACAGCTACAGGAAATGAAGACTAATTTTTAGATCTGAATCATAATTCTGATTAAAAAACCCTAACAAAGATAGTGTAAATCAATCATTTAATGTATGGAAAAGTAATAGGATTTAAGATTTGTTGTTTTGTAGTATACTGTCAACTAACATGCACTCATTACCGGCAATTTTAGGTAATCAATATAGTTTAACAACATAATATTTATATAGAAATTAAATATATATAAGAATATTTGAAAGTAAATGATACAAAATAAAGAAAAGTGCTAAATTACACTGATTCCACCATGTAAAAGAAACAAACCATTAATTAAAATAAAATAATCTAGTTCACTAGAATATATAAACTGCACAGGTTACAGCAAACTAAACTGAAAAGAAAATTGCATAAACAATAATTATAGATACAATTAATCATGAAAGTAATATAGAAGATGCCATTAACCTAAATTTAAAAATAATTTTTCAGTTTTTTTTTTTTTTTTTAATACTGCTAAATTATGTTTCATTCAAGCTTTATAGAATTGAGCGTGGGAGAGAGGAATTCAAAATTTTTCATAAAGGAATAAGAAATAAAATGGGATTTAAACATTAAATAAAATCATATAAAAATTACTTGGAAAAATTGAAATTTTACTGAAGACATCTGAAGAATACTCACATCTTTAAAAAAAACCCTTAAAATTAGAGGTAAAAATTTAAATCCCATGCATTATAAAAAGCATCACATATGTATAATATTTCTCACAGAATTCACCCAGAAACCTTTTAGACATGTCAAAATATCACACATTTATGAATTTACCTAAAAGTTTGGAAACTTTGTTGCTCTGCAAATGGCCAATGAAATGCCATCTGATTTCAGGACACTTATGTACAATCTGAAAAGAAACACCTAAACATCTTACTTTTCCAATTATTACACATTCAAGTTAATAGCAAATTGTAGAAAATTATAATTCCGTTTTAGAAAATGATTTAATCACTTCAAACACACATTGTGATGTTAAAAAAAATTACCAGATGATACACAGCAGTTAACAAAACATTTAGTAAACATAATTGTGTTAACCATCAGATATCTGAGGAATAATTCAAAAATTATCTGTTAACACTTGATTCAAAGTATAATAGTTTTTAACTTTTCATTCTAAAATTCACACTCATACATCTACATAAATATCCTACAATAATATTTGTTAATGAATACTATGGTGCATAAAACATTTAGAAAACAAAACAAATAAAAGTTCAACAATTACAGAAAGTATAATAAAGCAATATACAATCAATTATAGCAAAATGTGAAATTTTATTGAGCTAAAATGACAATTAGACATGTAATTAAATATTTAAAAGAATTGTTACAGACTTTAATTAACTGTCACAAAATGTCTGCATTTATTAACAATTTGATTTCCAAAATGCAGAATCAAATTAATTTAAACTGGTACTATGTTCAAAGAAATTGTCTTTTTTTGAAATCATAAAGTTATTAATGATATATTTTGAATTATGGTTAGATGATAAAAACATCTGATCTAAATGATACTATAAAGTTGCATATCATATAATCCATGGCTACCTCCACAACCATATTTAATATGCAATAGGTTTAGATTATATACCTATTTCATGTTACCAAATGTAATCTTCATAATTATTACAAGATACGTCATAAGGCTAAAAAGCCCACAAAACTTGAAAGTCATTCTTCTGATTAAATTTTATAATGATTAGCAATAATAAGGTACATTTTTTATAATTAATTTCATTTTTTAAAAATAACTTTATTATGCAATAAGAAAATGGCCATATCGATATCCAGATTCAATATTTAAAAAAAAATATCCATGGTCTTCTAAGGATGTACATCTGTAATCATCACTTTCAAAGTTTATTACACCTTTTTAAAATGGTCAACAGGATTTTACCAAAAAATAAATTTAAAAACAGTATATTCAGAAAACCAAGCTTACTTCTTCATCAACTGCTTTATCATGGAGTTCTGGCACCTATGGATTTTAAAATAAAACTTTTAAATAAATGTACAAATAAAATTCAGTCAATTTTCATAGTTGAATACTAAAATAAGCAGGATAAATAATTTTAGCAATGTTTCTTCTATGCATGCATCAACTTAGATAATTTAAATTAATAACTGTACTAAGATATGTAACTATCAAAAAGGTCATTATATGCATTAAAATAAATAAGTTTCACAATAATAGTTTAGATTGTTTTCTGTAAAAATTACATAACTTAACCAAAGTTTCTGTTTGAAATGTTATACTAGGTAAATATTAATCCCCCCCTCCCCCCACAAAAAATCAACTTTACTGAAACAGTTTTAAAAAATATTTTTGATATAAGCAGGTACTAGATTTTGTAAGACATATACATAGTTCTTTAGTTAGAAAATGGTAGACATGCGATTATGCAAAAGCTTATTTACAAATTTTTCTGAATAACTTAACCTTCTTCCAAAATAAATCTTCCCTACTATTACGATTTTCATTTATTTCACCATTTTGTCTGCTTCTTTTCATATTATATCTAAATTCGTAACTAATAAAGGTGACTTATCTTAATATTTGAATAAACACAATCAGCTTATCTTTTTTTTTCTTTTAAATAACATGAATTTGGACATAGTTAACACTGAGTAAATAAAATACATAAAGGCAACTTACATAATTTTCTCCAAAATCTCTAATTCCACATTCATATGCACGGACAATGGAAGATATTGGTTGCTTTTTGCTTACAGCCACAAGTTCCACTTCATGAGTAAAAGCCTCAAAAAAAAAAAAAAAAATGTTAATCTGATAAGCGAAATAGTTTTGTAAATCAGTGCACTATTTCTTAGATCATTATTAACATGATATGAATTAGTAAGTAATCCATTTAATATACATGTATCGGAACAACTTTGATATACACCCCCAAATTGGAAATTTGGCGACTTTTTTTTTCTCACCAAGCAAAATATCTGTTTTTGGCGCTTTTTTTTTCTCGCCAAGATGGATTTTTGCGAAACACAAATAATTAATCCTACCTAAAAAGCAACGCTAAAAAGTCAGTAGGGAGTGCCAGATTTGGCGCGTAATTTTCGGGGGTGTATATCAAAGTTGTTCCCATGTATCTATCTTGATGCATGTACAATTAATTTAGCAGCGATACCAAAAGAAATCGAAATTTCTCACAACCTATAAGAAAATGTGCTAAAATAAATAGATGCCGCACCAAATAAATATAGCACTGTTCCTCGCGTATACAGAAGAATTCAATTATAGAAAAACTATTTATTACGATAATAATTCTGATGGCATTTAAAATATACGAAACCTCAAAAATGTATTTCTCTCAATCAGTATTTGATTCTATGAACATAAATAAAATATAAATATTTTCCCATCGTTAATAATATTAATGTATAATTATAATTAAAAAAATTAATCATAAAGAAAAGTTAAAGACTGTACAGGTGAACGACGAGCTTTTGCTTCTTCAATTAGCTTCAACACCTTCAGTATATTTTCTTCGATAGGTTGCTCCATTTGAAATTTAACTCGAATATGTAATTAAATCACAACACATAACTGAGACGCAATTACGCAATTATTTCGAAAATGAGAAGATTCGTTTAGTTTCAGTTCGTTTCAAAAGAAAATGATAAGTTGAATGTCAGGCTTTACCTTTAATGCTAAAGTTTGGGATTTTCTTAAATTGTCTTTTTCTAGCATTTGATGTTTCTTCCTATGAATGAAAAAATAAATCGCTAAATGCTTTAGAAGAATACAAAGTATTTTTCCTCATTTTATTGTTCCTTACTTCTAACGATGATCCCTAAATTAAACAGGGTTGGAGTCATTAAATAAAATATCTTTTAATTCATAGATTTATTCCTTAAAATGCTGTAATTAAAATCGAAATTGATGATTTAACAACTGCATTTTACCTTCATTCTCTCTAACACAAACCCACACTGTGAAAATTTTATAGTCACTATGCTTTGTAGGCGGTATGAAAACTGTGAAATGAAATGAATAATGTACTGAATTCATGTTCTAGAAACTCTCTGGCAACAATATCACAGGAGAAAAGAAATGTTATGTTTTTTTTTTCAAGGAGGATAGAAGGCACTATCCTCCTTGTTTTTGTTTTTTTTTTGTTTTTGTTTTTAATCTACTGCCTGTCAGTTGAAATGAATTTACACGTTAATTCATGAAACTATTGATATGTTTCGTGTCGTAGAAAGAGTTTTGATTATTCTGTGCAATATGGACAACATAGACTTCCTGTCTGCTTCCTGACGTCTTTTTCGAGACTTGTTTACTTTAGTTCTTATATTAATGAATTTTATTATGAAGCAATGCATTTTCTAATGAAGTAATGGATTTTATTATGAAGTAATGAATTTTATGATGAAGTGATGAATTTTATATTATAATGAAGTAAAGAATTATTTATAGTAATGAATTTTATAATGAATTTTGATTAAATTTTTCATCTCTTCATGTTTAGAAAGAGTAAAAAACCATCGGGGAAAGTGTTCCCTGTCCGTGTTACGACGATGGATGCTGAACTGGAATTTGACTTAGATTTAAAAGCTACCGGAAGAGATCTTTTCGACTTAGTGTGTCGAACTATCGGCCTTCGGGAGGTATGGTATTTTGGCTTGCAGTATGTTGATTCCGAAGGCTTTGTAGCCTGGTTAAAGCTAGATAAAAAAGTAAGAGATCAAGATATTCGTAAAAAATTGCCAGTTTCATTTTTATTTTTAGCAAAGTTTTATCCGGAAGATTTGTCTGAAGAATTAGTCCAAGAAATTACTCAGCATTTATTTTTCTTGCAAGTCAAACAAGCTGTTCTTAATATGTCAATATATTGCCCTCCAGAAGCATCTGTACTGCTTGCCTCTTATGCTGTACAAGCGAAATATGGTGATTATGATGAAGCAACTTACAAACCTGGAATGTTGGCAAATGAAGATCTTCTTCCTCAGCGTGTTATAGATCAATATCAAATGACCCCAGAAATGTGGGAAGAACGAATCAAGACATGGTATGCTGACCATAAAAATATGACACGTGATGAAGCTGAAATGGAATATTTGAAAATTGCTCAAGACCTTGATATGTATGGAGTTAACTATTTTCCAATTTGTAATAAAAAAGAGAGTGAACTGTGGCTAGGAGTGACTGCACTTGGTTTAAACATATATGAGAAAAATAACAAATTAACACCCAAAATAACCTTTCCTTGGAATGAAATTAGAAATATATCATTTGATAATAAGAAATTTACAATTAAACTTGTTGACAGAACTTCTCCTTCATTCCAGTTTTATTCTTCAAAGATAAGAATGAATAAGTTAATATTAGATTTATGTGTTGGTAACCATGATCTGTTCATGCGACGTCGTAAACCAGATTCCATGGAAATTCAACAAATGAAAGCGCAAGCCAAAGAAGTTCTACTCCGTAGACAAATTGAACGGAATAAACTTTCTCGGGAAAAGCAGCTGCGAGAAGAGATTGAAAGAGAAAAGGCAGACCTAGAACAAAGGATGTTGCAGTATCAAGAAGAAGCGAGAGTAGCACTAGAAGCATTGCGTCGATCTGAAGAAACTGCTGAACTCCTGGCTGAGAAAGCAAGAATAGCTGAAGAAGAAGCTATGTTGCTGACGCAGAAAGCATCTGATGCGGAAGCAGAGATTCAGAGAGTCAAAATAAGTGCCATAAAGACAGAAGAGGAAAAGAAGTTAATGGAAAGAAAAGCTCATGAAGCTGAACTTTTGGCTACCAGAATGGTGCAAGAATCGGAACGAAGAGCCAAAGAAGCTGAAAAGTTGAAAGAAGAGCTTATTAAAGCACAGATGTCTGAAAAAGATGCCAAAGAAAAGCTGCATGAAATATTTAAGAACAGTTATTCCAAATCCTATATATCAAATACTCCTGTTGATGTCCTAAATGTAGTGCCAAGACAGTATCCCGAACTACAACTAGAACCTAACTTGAATGCTGCTAATAATTCTGCTACATATGATCTTATTTCTGATCATGAAATGGAAAAATTAACTTTAGAAATTGAAAAAGAACGTGTGGAATATTTAGAAAAAAGTAAACATTTACAGGAACAGTTGTTAGAACTTAAAACTGAAATTGAAGTACTGAAAGTTGAAGATAATATTACTTCCCTAGATCATATATATGAAGATAATGCTGACCGTGGTGAAAATAAATACTCAACTCTAAGAAGAACAAAATCTGGATCTACCAAAACTCGTGTGGCTTTCTTTGAAGAATTATAGCATTTGGTATATGAGGTAAGCAAGATTAAAATCAGTAAAAGAATAGGATTGGTATGTTAGAGCAGTTAACAATATTTTATCAATATTTTTTTCTTTATAGAAGAAATATATTTTCATCTGAGCATAAATTTAATGAATTCTATTAGTTTATATATAGCTTTTTAATCTCATTTATGTGATATGTCTGTGTTGTAATTTTCATATATTGTCTAGGTACTGTTTCCTAATTTTGGGGCTCATGAATCCTTTGGAATTCTTTAAACTTAAGAGATCCATGATACCTAATTGAATTGTCTGTACATTTCTTCTGCCAAATATCATCTTAAAGATTTTTGTAGGCTTGTTCTTAAAAATTTATAAGTTGTTAGTATTATTTCTCTGCTAAAACTACAACAACTTATAAAAAATGTTGCTTGAATTATAAAAAATTATTCAGCTTTTAATTTTATCAGTTTACAGAATTTCTGTGTACTTCATTGTGTCCTGATGAGCCATTATTTTTTCTCACTTTGTATTTTTGTTAAAATATTGGAGATATTTAATGTTTTGTTAAATTTTTATTAAAATTATTCTCAAGACTTATTTTGATAACTAGGCATTTATGCTTGGCATGAATTAAGACCAGACATGTGGGAAAAAGAGGATGAATATAATGCTAATTGCATTATGGATTGGGAGCATTTGATTTAATTATTCCCATCTGTTTGAGAAGTTTTAACTGATAAATTTTAAAAAGAAAAAGAAAGGGTGAAAAAAAAATTAGAAATGAAGACAAGATTAAAAGTGTAGTTATAATCAAATAGATAATAAAAAGTTCTTGTTCTTCTTGCTATGAATTTAAGTGTAATATATTTCTCTTTATGATTCTGTATGCTTTGTTTTACTGTTCCAAGTCTCTCTTTTTTTAATAATACATATATATTTACATAAATTTTTGATAGAAGCTAAATAATAAATGTCTTATTAAAATAAGAAATGAATGGTTATAATAATCATCTATCATTTAATTTTGCATACTTTTTTATGACTATTAATTATTTTAATAGATTAATAAATAGTGTTACATTTTAAAACATTAAAAAATATATGTGATAAGTTTTTAACATTTGTTTTGTTTTTTCAAAAATCTTTGATAAATCTTATTTAATAAAATCTTTAATATAAAACAGCATAAATAACTGTGGAATATGACATCCTTTGCTTATATTATGTATAGAAATTTAGACCTGAGGATCTCTTAATGGTTTTAATATGGTATCACTTACTTTAAATTCTTCAAAGTTTTCTTTAATGACAAAAATAAAATTTTATTGTATTATAAAAAGAAGCAGTTTAGTTTTTAAGATAAAAAAGCAGAAGTTTTCAAGTAGTTTAGTCTAATCAAACAAACAATTGGAATAAATTTTTATTGCTGAATGAACTTTAAATTGTAAATTTCATTACTTGAAAATTAAATTACGAAATTGTCATGGAAAACGAATTTAATATAAAATATGACCTGGTAAGAAGTTATAGGTGTAATATTATTAAAGTAATATACATAATTGTTGATATTAAATTTTCATTTAGAAAACTGTTTGTCTTTAGCTTTCCAGTAAAAATCATTTGGAATTGCACCCTTTCTTTTTTATTTAAAATGATTAATGAAGTCATAATATTAAATTTTCATTTAAAAAGAACTATTGTTTGAAATCTTGTTAATTTACCTATTTGGATAATTCTGAATTACATTTTATAAATAATAAAATTAATTCTTGAAATAAAATAAAATTTCATAAAATAAAATTTGATTTTATGGTAAATTTATAAAATCAAATTATGTTTTGAATTGCATCAATTTATAGCAATTATAAGTTATTTTGACTTATTAAGAGCATTTTATATCTCCAATATTCATGGATGTATGAAAAAGACAATCTTTTCTCTATACGTTTCTATATTTACTTATCGTGCATTACTAAATCTTAGGATTTTATATCTTTTTTTCCAATTTTTTAAAAAAAATATTAATTATGAATAACAAGTTTTCATAAATATTAGTCTATAAATTTTTTTATTCCAAATAATTTTTCATTTATATCAAAAAACTTAACCAGAAATGCATAGCTTAAAGTAGCCAGTTTAATGCCTTTCTTTAATATAAAGGTCCTCAACGAAAGACATTTTTTAAAATCAAAAGCCATTAGATTTTTTTTTTTCTTTTCTAATTCAAATTATGCCTTGAAGGTTATATATATTTATTTAAGAAGAAAGAGAGAGAGTCAGTAAGAGTTGGCAGCATAATAAAATAGAAATGATGACATTAAACTTTTGAACAATTGTAATATTTTATTGTAATGTTTCAAAGATTTTTAATCAATCCTTCAAGACAAAATTCAGATTTTAGAAATACATTTTATGTAAAAATGCCATATAAATTAATTATATGATAAATAATGCCATATAAATTAATTAAATGCCATATATATTATTAGTAAGTACTATTAGTTTCCTATTAGAAATTTTCTGCCTTTTAGGTTGACTGATAATTAAAAGAAATATTTTGATAGTTTCAGTGTTTTACTTTGTTATTTTTGGAGTTTGAAAAACAACAACATTCTTTAGATAAGTTAATTGATTTTTTTTTCCAAAAAGTATTAAAAATATTTTTCATGGTTGAATTTAATACAATATTTTTACCATTCTTTAATAGTTATAAAATTGTGAACATATTATACATAACTATTATCAAAATACTCAATATGTATATAATTAAATATTAAAAGACTTTAAATTGGCTTATTTAAAACTAAACAAATAAATTTATCAGAAAATCTGTTGTTAATTTGTGACTATTTATTATTAATGATTTTCATTTTATTTATTAAGAAATCTTAACCAAGATTTCACTTAATATAATTCTATGATTTTGCTACTATTAGAATTGATGCTTGATAACTTATCTTTGTAATGAATTGTTCATATATCTGGAGAATTCTGTCTTCATCTTGTACATGTTTCTATTAATATAATTATGTAATTACTTGGAAATCAAAATAATTTGTGTATCTTGCCAACAGTAACTTGGCATGACTATTAGATGTGGCTTGAAATTGTAAATTCTCTTA
>JAPMOQ010013963.1:1985877-2018980 GCA_026543055.1 Argiope trifasciata
TGAAAATAAGAATTGATACTGTGGTGGAAGGTACATTATTATAATCCGTGTAGGAAGCAACAGGAAATTTTTTCAGGAACATTTCTTTAATAATCTCATTCACACATTGAACAAAGACAAGACATTCATGTACACATCTTAACAATGCCACATGACATCTATTCTAATTATAATTTCAAAGCATAATGAATCGCTCAATCTGGCATCGCCATCTAGTATCCAAAAGAGAAGAAAAGAGTAATTCTAGAATACTTGATCTCTTAGCTTACTATGATATTTTTATAATTTATTGCTATAGATATTTCCTGCATTCTTTGATGATTAATGAATTGCTAATTATAAGCAATTATTAAATTAACTTATTTTATGCCTGAATTGACCACTTTTTAGAAAGTAAAATAAACTAATTTATTACAATTCAACTATCATGTTGGATTATTTATTTATTATAAATACAATTTCTTTTATTAAATCTATTTTTAGATAGTAGAAGTAGTTCTATTTTAAACAGATATTTCTTTGCTCTTTTTCTATTTGAGTGCTTTTAGAGCTTATACTGGTCAACTTATTTTTCTTTTAAATTTTCCTTATATCCAAGTCCTTGTAGATTTATTGTATGTGTTTTTATCATACTATATTCCTGTATATTTACTTGAAATTGAAATAATGTGTACATTTTCCCATTATTTAATGGAATATCAATTGAATATGCATAAAGAAGGTTTTTTTTTCCCATATATATAAGATATTTATTACCAAGCAAACCCATACTGCAATTTTTAAAAAGTTAAGATTTTTGTTATCTTTTATTTTTATAATTATTTGCTATTGTATTCATCAGAAATTAATGAATTTTCTTAAAGTTTGATTATGTATATTTTTAAATGCTAAATATTTATTAAAGTTCATTCTGAGGTTTTTTCCCCCTCCATCCTTTTGCAATTAAAGAGATGCTGACTCATTATGAATAATTGTTAAAGGAAAATTATATGAATACCAGACCTAGCCAATTATTGGAAGGTACATTCTAAACTTTCTTTATTCATTTTCAGCTATTTATTAATTTTTTATTTAATGTTGTTGAATAAATCTAAGAAAGTTGGTAAAAAAATCTGAAAATTAAGATTTCATGTTAAACAATTCTGTTTTGAATGGAATTATTATTATTATTTAATGAATTTTTTCATATTTGGCCAGTTCTTTGTAAATTTATTGTGCAGACTTTTCTTAAACCTTATTTTCCTTATATGTGTACTTGGAAATTGAAGTATTTTGTATATTTTACCAAATATTAATCAACACATGTAAAACGATGACTGTCTCTATTTTTTAAAAATATTATATTTACCAACAAAAGTTTTAAAAGAATTAAAATTATAAAATCTTATGTTTTGTGATTGTTAAAGCATATGATTCTGCAATATTCTAAAGATTTGATGTTTATGTTTTTAAAATTCATTTTAAGATAAACTTTCTACCATCTATTGATGGTGAAAGAACTAAAGCTTAGTAATTCAGAATTATTGAAAAATGTCAGAACTGACCAGTTTTTTTAAAAATAATTTATTATTTGATTAAATTTTAATTTATTAATTCAAAAATTTTTTTTAAAGAAATCTAAAACTGGAGATTTTACTTGAAGCCATTCTGTTAAAAACACTTTTTTTTTTCTTCTTTTCTGTTTGAATGCTTTTAGAGCTTATGTTGGACAGTTTGATTCATGAATTTTTTTCCATATTTGAGTCTTTGTAATTTCATATGTATGTTTTCTATTATGCTTTATATTAATGCTTATTTACTTAGGAATTGAAATTATTTGTACTTTTTTTCCCAACAGTAAATGATCATACCAAGTGGAAATTTGTAAAAAGTTTTATATATTTTAGAAAAAAATTATGTTTTTAACCAAAAATATGTATAGTAGTTTTAAAAAAGTTACAATTATACAGTGTTTTATTTTGATGATTTTCTATAATCAGGTTCATGGTAATTAATGAATTTTCTTTTTATGTAAAGTTCTTGTAAGATGATTTTTTCTGTCCACTTTTTATTAAATATTAAAAGTGAAATAATTACAGTATATATTAA
Source organism: Argiope trifasciata (assembly GCA_026543055.1). Classification (NCBI taxonomy): domain Eukaryota; kingdom Metazoa; phylum Arthropoda; class Arachnida; order Araneae; family Araneidae; genus Argiope; species Argiope trifasciata. The sequence goes on from JAPMOQ010013963.1 coordinate 1,987,966, forward strand.
AAAATGTGACCTATTTTATAAAGGGTAATTTTAAAGCAAATTCATAAAAATTATATTGTATGTTGAATTTTATTTATTCCCTAGAAGATGTGCTTATCTAGATGGATTGTTATCCTGTTAACAAAATTTCAGATATAATTGCCTTGTGGTGATAAATTTTATACATTTTCGTTTGTTACAGAATAACTGACTAAAATGTAGTAGAAAATGTCATGAACATTTGCAAAGTGGTTAAGAAATTTTTTTAGAGAAAAATTATTATTTGTAGTACAGATGTAAATATCTAGTAGCTTTAAAAGTTTTGCTCTCTTACAGTAGGGTCTTGTCTGTCCGTAGGGTTGAAGAATACACAAATCAAAAATAATTACCAAAATCAGTCAAAATGTATGATGATCCGCTATACTAAGATATCAGACAACATACAGGCTTGGAAAAAAGAAAACTGAAAATTTGAACAATAAAATGAAAAATTTATTCAAATAGTGCTTGAGATATTTAAAAATACTGTAGATTAATATACAATAAATTATCAAGTCTCAAAAATGAGAAGTCGATTCCGAAAATATTGAAATCCGCGTTTCTAAGGAAATGTATCATTAAATACAGAGTAAAACTTTTGCTGAATTAAAATATTAGTTTGGTGGGATATAAATTATTATGATCAGTGCAGGAAGCATCAGGACGTATGGTTTCGGGAACATTTCTTTAATAATCACATTCACACACTAAACAAGAACAAAGACAAGACATTCACGCTCGCAGCTCAACAGAACGGCATCGCATCTCATTTCAATAACATTCGCAATGCACTTTGTGATGGCCTAATCAGGCGTCGTGATCTAGTATCCAAGAGAGAAGTGTAATGTAATTGCTACTTTAGCAGATTTCTGCTCAATTAATTTAGCTACCATCCAGTTTTAAAAAAATGTAAATAAGACGCGACGTTCGCTATCCCATAACTATATAATACTCACCAACACTAAAATTAGAAACAATCATTAAAGGGGATCGAAAATAATTACAAAATAAGATTGAAATGTATGGTGATCCGCTAATATTAAAAAATCAGATATGATAGAGGCTTGAAAGAAAGAAAGATGAACTTAATAAAATAATGAATTCTGCCAAACATAAACATTGAGAAGTAAAATAATTATAAACATTAAACTGAATAAATGCATTCAAAAAGTGCTTGAGATATTTAAAAATATTGCAGATTATTATATAATGTAACTGATTGACTAAACAAAATTATAGGAAGGAATGAAGGTATTTTCTCCGGCGTATGCTCCAGAATCGTAGTTCTTAGCTTTTGCCGGGTTAACAGTCATAAAAAATTCACGAGTACCACCAAAGCTAAATATTATATATTTTATCTAAGATCACGAACACAAACAGTTACAATTTAATGTTAATTACATAAAACAATAACACAATAAAACAGACAGTTAAAAATTATAACATGCGACATCGTTGACTACCAGGGTGTTTGGTTGGTGCCGCAAGAGAGCACGCCTAGTTGTTACAATAATAAATTAATCAGTCTCAAGAATGATCAAATCCTGTCAATATCGCTGTGTTCAGTGGCGGCGGGGTGGTTGGCTGTACACAAGAAGTCTTAAGAATGAATATTCGATTCTGAAAATATTGAGATCCATGTTTTTAAGGAAATGTATCATTAAATATAAAATGAAATTAATGCTGAAGTAAAATATTAGGAGATTTCCGCTCATTAATTTTAGCTGCAATCCAGCTTTAAAAAATGTTAATGAGATGTGAAGTTTGCGATTCTGTAATTATATAATATTCAGGAACATTCAAATTAAAACAAATAATTAAAATCGGATTGAAACAAATGGTGGTCCACAAACAGAAAAAAAAAAAAAAAAAATGCATTGCTAAATACAAAATTTCAAAAATTTAAAGAAAAACACATTTAACTGTTTGAAGAAGCTTGCTCATGCTAATTTAAACATATTTTAATCTACCTATGTCTACGAGACATTATTTTCAAAGATGATTTACATTAAAAACTCACTTAGAAACCGTTTGGCAAATGGCTCTAATTCAGTATTCGTTGTACTAAAATTAACAACTTACAATCCTAATATATGCTGCACATTAACGTTGCTTTAATTTGAATTACATTTATAATTAAAACATTTGCTACTATGTAGTGCAAAATGTATTTTTACATAGTAAGTAAAGAGTTTTGAGCTGTTAGTATTTAATTTTATTATTTTCCCAATAATCACGTCAAAATGATTTGGCAGCACATCTATACCTCATTAAACATTTCTTTTGAAAAAATGGCACGTAGATCCATGAAGGTTCTCCACCCTTGATCTAGACAGATGAAATCGGGTATATATTATATCGTTTATACCAAATATGAAGGTTTCTATCAAATTTTCTGCAAAATGCTCTCAGAGGAAATGTGCTTGTCCTGCTGTTCGAATATAATGTAACACGAAAATTATAAAACTAAGAGAGGTAAATAAATTAAATTTGGTACAGAGATTAATGTATTATGTAGTCACATATTAAAGTTGTTTGACTGCATTATAAATGTTTAATAAAGCGTTAACTAATTTAATAAAGAGTTAATCATCTGTTGGTCTGTACTTTCAGAAACATGTAAATGTTGTAACTCAAAAGTGCTATGACTTAAATATGTCAAATTTGGTATTGTATTTTGTGACTATAAATGTAGTTCTGTATCAAGTGTTTTTTCAGTTGGTGAGGAAAAATGCATCTAGAACACAAATTCTATTTTCGGATACTCTTAACTATATACTAAGGTTTAATCGTCAAAGAACTCGCGAAGAATCGCATAATAGATTAACTAACAATGCTAAATTCATGCCAGAAGTTAAAATTTCTTAATTATTGTGTGCCATTGCCTTGCAAATTCTCTGAGGCAACCCTTTATTAGAGACTATACGAGAAAGTTTGGGGGAGACAACCGATTTATCTAATAAGAATAAAATCTTATTTGCTTTATCATGGTTTTTCTACAAAATTTACTATGCAACTTTTGTATTCCATTCAATGTGTATATATACCATTGCTTGACTTAATAAAAAAATAAATTTCACAGTTAATTGATAAACAAGCTCCCATGAAGGACATTTTTAGAAATTAATATGTGAATTTTGCCTTGCACGAAACCGTCCTCATTATTTCTTATTTAATCATAGATATTTAGAAGAGTTGAGTTATGAAAATTATATCTGAAAACAAAATAAAGGTGCCTTTTATTGTTTGGAATTATAAGTTTTAATTGTTTAAAAATAATTTCACACACTCACACACACAGTTCCAGCTAAAGAAAAGATTACATTCAACTAGTTTCATTATATTTTTAATAATGAATGCTAATTTTGTTACAAACTTTGAATTTCTATTTGTGATTTGAATTTTAAATTTAAATGTCTAAATGTTCGCAAAAAATAAATAAAAAGCTCTAGAAAAAGATTTCAAAAGATACTGTTGCTGTTTTTATTCTTCCAATTTTCTATATTTATGATGATCTTTTTTTAAAAGAAAGTATTGATGTTAAAACAAATATAAAGTGGAATTATTGCAATTTATTTTGCTATACATCTGAAATGAAACAATATATAGGAAATTGGAAATGTTGTATGATATATTTTTTTTTAAATTTTAATAACATAAAAATATGAGTGTGAATCCAACTTATTTAAGGAGTTTGAATTCTATTTTTAGTTTGATATATTTTAATGTTTAGATGTATATATGTATGTTTTGTCCTGTTTTCAAGTGATATTGTGTGTTGTCTTTTCTTTTGTGCTAAAGTGATGTTTCAATGGAACACAGAGATCTTATAATTATTATCTCAGATGTTGGCATAAATAATTTCTTTTTATGTTGATTTCCATTGAAATTTATAAAACAATTCAGATTGAAAGTGTAAAAACTAGCTTTTTAATTAAGCTTTTAACAGCAGAATAGCTTAAATCACCTTTAAATGATGAACTTCAATTTAATAATAATGGATTAAATTGAATGTTTTAAGTCAGTTCCGAATGTTTTGAGTGCCCCATCTAAGGTATTGATTTCTTATTTTAAAAACTCAGATCTCAAGATTTTTTTTATGTGCATTTGTTCAGTGAAAGAGAATTAAACAAGTTTTGACTTTGTTTATTGAAAAGGAATCTAATACCTAGCTTGCTTCTTTCTTATGCAATTTTGCATAATATGTATTTTTCCGGCTTTCTTATGCAATGCCATCACATACCTACACTGTTGTAAATTGTTATAATTTACTTGAAATAATTTTTCAATTTTGATTTTTTTAATTACTTCTATATTTAATTTATTGATTTAATGCTTTGTTTTTAAATTATTGAAATGCAGTACTTTAGTTTTTTGTTATAGATAAATATGCTACAAAATTTTGTATTGTTATTATTATTATTTAAAATAAATTCTGATAAAATTGATCTCATCTGGTTTTGAAATTTCGGCATTTCTAATGCTTATTCTTTTGAGAAATGACTGACAATGAAGATAGAGAGTTGTAGTTTTTCTCTTGAAAGTGACCTTAGTATGGACACAGTGGTGTAGGGATGTGAGGAGGTAAATACATATGTAATGATATTTTAAAATCTATTGTAAATATTAATTAATTTCTAAATTTTTATCTTGATTTAGCCATATTAACTTCGTTCTAAAATGTTCTCTTATTTCCTACTTTTTTTCATTTAATTAATTCTGCACACTATAAAACTGATGGCTTCAGTATTTTCTCACACTCTGAGTGAAGGGGTAAAAATCCCTAATGCTTATAACATTCCTTTAAAGATTCCTTTTCCTAAGTCTACATGTGCCAAAGAAATCCCACTCAAAATCTCATAGAAAATCATTGAAGGGGAAAAAAATTCGTTCTTTTTTATTGTTGAGCCGCGATGTAGACGGACATGTCTTTTATGATCATTTGTTTCTTGTAAAAATTTTATTACCCAGGATGAAATTAAGCAAAGTTAAAATTTCAAAAGTCTCTTCATCTTGGCCATGCCAAAACCAGTTTATCTAGATATATAATTGTTACAACATTTTTCCTTATATTAATAAATCACAAGCTGCAGTCTTGGTGGTCATGATAGGATGCTTTGAAGACAAATGATTGAAAAAACAAATTTTTATTATTAAAGTCAAATATGATGAGGGAATGAAGAAAAAATGTAATCCATCAGATGCAATTTACCTTAAGAAAAATCGCTACCTTCTACAAAGATCCTACATCTTTGTATGCCACTGTATATTCTACAATTTTAATATTCAATAATTTAATATTTGATTAAAGATTATATAAAAAATACCTGAATTAATTATACCAATCTAAATTAAAATTAAAATCTAAAATAAAATATCTTTTATCTCTTAGGTATGTACTCATGAGTAGGGTTCATAAGTATGTAGGTTTATCTATACTATTTTCTATTCATCTCTCTCTTCATTGGACAGGTTTTTTTCCCCCCCATTGATGAATACTCCACAAATGTTTCTTATAACTTAAAAAATCATTAATTGATTATTCTTATATCTAAGATTTAATATTTAATTCGTTATTAAACATATAAATTGTAATAAATCTTTTTACAGAATTGAGTTATGCACTTTAATATCTTATGATTTGTCTGCCGTATATGAGTTCTGATTGTTATCATAATATAAACTTGGTAGAAAATTCATGTTTTTGAATTACTTGATATCCCATTGATTATCGAGATATCTGGGCATTTCTATTAGTTCAAAGATTATCTTTTACTGTGACAAAATATATAATTTATAGGTATGCTTTGGCATTAGTGAAAGTAATATTTTATAATTTTAACCCTTCTGTTATTTTTTTAAAAGTCATATGTGTGACTAAAATGAAAGAATCATGTGTATTTATTGAATGCATTTATTTTTAGTCAAATAATAATCTAAGTCCTGATGTTATTATTGTATTCACTATGTGAGTTATTTGACTATATGTAAATGCTTTCTTTAATTTTTGGAACAAAAGTCAATGGCATTGTTTTCCTTTTATTTTTACTTTTTGTCATTTATGTGATCAGTATCCAAAAATTAGTTAAGGTTTGTTAATCTTACTTTTTGTTACACTTTTATGTTGCACAGTGTTAAATATTGCATAAGATGTATAAATATTATTTGCAGTTTATGTAATGAATTACATGCTATTATATTGATTTGAAGTTATTACTAGCAATGCTGTAAAAATGAAATGCCTTATATTTTATTAATGTGACAATAGAAAGTTGAAATAAAGATTTGCATTATTTTCTTTTAATTGACTTTTATTTTTTTGAGTTGGTTTCCTTTTATTCCTGTTAAAAATAATTTCTATTTCAGATTATTTTACCTGCAGGCTTATTAAGTTTGTGAGGAGGTAAACTGTGGATGGGTACACTGTTGAAAAACTTGATAGGTGAAATTTTGAGTGCAGATAAGTTATAGTAAAATATTCAATTCAGGACATAATTTTTTTTTCAAGCAATAAAAATAATTCAGTTTAGGTAACATGAAAGCAAATCTGACAGACAGCACAGCTATAAATGCTCCAAAGATCATTGATTTTGTGTAATATTACTATATTAGTATTTTTAATACTTATTTAATATTTTTATTACTTCATCTAGATGTTCAGCAATCTGATTTTTTTTCTTCGTGTATGATTGTTTTGCTCTGAATATTGACTGATAAGTTACGTATATGTATCTGCCTTTTTCTTCTTCTTCGTTTTTATTTTTTTATTTTTATTAAACCTGGAATTATTATTGCACAAAGCTATGTTGTCTTTGAAAGGGCTAAGAGTTATTTTTTTAGCATTTTTAAAACTGTTTTCAGCACTTACTTCACAAAAATTTGTTTTAAATGATTATCATGTACAGTGCCTGATACCCAGTAATAAGCAGGATATCTAGTCATTTACACTTTTGCATTCAACTCTGTAAAAGCTCTTAGACAATTCAGTTTTCGAAATCTATCTTCTCCCTTCATAACTTTCAAAACCATATATTTTTTCTTGATTTTTATTTTATCTACTTAAGTAATTTTTAAGAAACATATATTACAGCAGACTGAAACTGCAAAAATTTGATTGTAGGTCCTCTTCAAGAAATTTAGTTTGAACATTCAGCAAATGAAGATGACTGAAATATTAATTTTATAGGAAAAAATGTGCAAAAGTTTTTTAATTAAAAAAAGTAACTTTAAAAATAATAAATACAGGAAAAAAAGGTACAAAAGTTTTTAATATATTCCAATACTAAGGAAAAAAAGTTCTCAGAATTATATCCGGAAATTTAAACGATGCTTGATTTTAATTCAAATATTTCTAAGTGCTTAGCCTTTTTAAATCACGCGGAAGCAGAAATTTGTATTACTCTAAACATACTACAAAGAATTTCAACTCTACGGGAATCCTATTACCTATTTGATAATTTAATCCTGGCCATATACTTCACACAACTTTGTGTCAACCAGATTTCAATTATAGCTATTCTTTTTTGGTTATGAAAGGTTTATATTTCATTTCTATTTCGCTGTATCAATGCTTTTTTTTTCTTGTTTATAAATTTTGAAAATAACCATTCCCTCCTCCCCTCATTATGATTTTGATATAAATAACTCTAAATTTCATTTTAACTTTTTTGTACGTATTTTTTTATGAACCTGCTGGAGATAATTCGTCATTTTATAGTATTTAATTTTATGCCAGGAAATATTTAAATTAAAAAAATATATATATATGCATAATATGGTAAGACAGATTGCCATTGAATGATTTTACCTTTATTCTCTCTATAGATTTTAAAAGAAACAAACTTCTGGCCTTAACCATTCTATAATTAATAATAATTCTTAACTCTCATGAATGCCAGTTCTTTCTAGATGTCATTTCCAAAAGAACTTGATTAAAGTAACTATTTTGCTATTGATGAATTTAATAAAGAAAAATTATTTCTTCATACATAAAAATAGTTGCAAATAAAGAAAATTAATTTAACTCTAAATGCAGACATTTTTAGGTGAATCGGAATCTTTTCTCTGAATTTAATTCTTATTTGTTATAGCAAAATAAATTTGATTAATATTAATTGTATTTTTAGGATCGTGTAATAAATTTTCTTTGTCAGAAAAAAAAATGTTTTACAGATTTCTTAATTTTCTTTTGTCATCTTTCGTTACACATTATTAATTTCATAATACCGATTTATTATATCAAGATCCTTTTTATTATTATCTTAATTTTTATATTTATTTTCTTTATACTTGTAATTGACCTTGTTTTTAGTCGTTTTTTAAACATCAGATTTAATATTGTAAGATTTTTTTGTCCAGAAATAAGCCGTACAGGTCTACTGATAATTTTCCTTCTTTTTTTACCGCTTGAATTCCCCCACTTTTCTCATTTTCAAAAGTTAGCTTTATAGCGATTATATTTTCATCCCGCCATCTCTCGGGAATTCGATCCGTGGAGAGAAAATGGAGATATAAAAATTCACGATGATGCTTCCTCTGTACATTACACCATAGCAGGCAAGTTCCGGAGCCAAGATTTATAGTCTTTGTGGTTTCCACCCGTAGAGGCTTATGGACCGAATGAGCCTGCATACCCCTAAGGTATGACCTTTCATGATTTCTCGAGTATAGATAAACTTTTATGGTCCTAAGAAAAAGTCCGATGAGAGCAGAGATCAAATACTGACTCCTGATATGAGGTCATTCAGAGAACTATGCTCAATGTACGACCGGACGTTGTTGGATACTTAGAAAACTTACTCTTAAAACAATTACTTAGAAAACAAGTTTGCATGGATATTACAAAAGCCATTTATTCATTCTGAGAAATGTTTAAAAAAGTTTGGTGTTGGAACAAATACAATTAGACAACATTTCTGTCATCAGTAGTTGGACTTCGAAGCGGTCACGATCTTCGGACTTCACGATCCGAAGTAGAACCTCGTAAAAAATTATTAATGTCGCAAAACCTTTTTTTTCCCGTCCCTTTTTCCATTTTTTTAACAGTCAAAAGCAAAAATAGCTGATTAAAGTTTACTGGATAACTAATAAATAAATTGCTTCCAATTATCCACGTAATTTTTTATATATAATTATGGTCATTTACTAGCTTTAAGATTACGAAGTTTTTTAAAACTCCTATCTGCCTGCAGCAAGAGAAAAGAATTTAAGGAACAAATGCGGTGGGCAATTAAATTAGTAAATTTATAATTTTAAAATTTACCATACATATTTTTATATCACTGTTTGCGATTTCTGTGATTAGAATGTTTCAGTAATCCATTCTAATGCGCCTACCATATATAGAGGTTTTGATATGTATTTGTATTTCATCTTTTTTGATATCGGAAATTTAATTTGAATATAGCGTTTGAAAAAAATGAAATAGTTGGGTCATTGGAAAAATAGAACTCCCGATATCATAAAGACACTTGTAACTTTTATTTCAACCCAACATCGCAAACAAAAGCCCTTATAATTTAATTGAGGTTTCAGTACATCATCTTTGAAAATTTCAGATTTTGTACCTAGCTCATACATTAAAACAACAACAAAAAAAGAAGTTTTTTTTTTTTTTTTTTTTTTTTTTTTTAAATATGCTTGTATGAAAGATTTCCAACTATTTTATAATATGCAAAATAGCGTAACTTCGTTAACGTGAAGCTGACGGGATCACAATAAAAGTTTGATTTATCCAAAAATTCTGATTAAGAAAAATTGGGCTTAAAATCAGGGAAATAGGAGAAAAAAGTTTTTAACAGATTTTAAAATTAAAGTGCAGTTGAATTATTTCCCATATTTAACAATTTTGACAAATAATCAATGAACGATTTTAATAAATTTTTTAATTATTTAAAAATCTGAATAGATTTATAGTTTTAATAAACAATATACAGAAGTTTGAATATCACAGTTATAAATAATGTACATCATCAAAGTAAACAATAGAAATCACATTTAACGTCTTTAAGGATTTAAAAAAATGTATTTTTTAAAGCTACTTTCATTATATATATTGTAAATTCTTCGCGTGAACTAAAAACCTATAAAAATAATTCAATTTAATCATCATTTGCACGAATTCTAACGCATTGAACTAACGAAAAAAAAGACATAAATAAAAGAATTGTTAGCTTTGGCTTCGAATTAATCAAAAATTCGAATTTTAGATAATATTTCTAGAAGAAAATTAAAGGAGGCAGAGAAAAAACAAAACAAAAAACGACAAATTTTAAGTAACTTAGTCAAGTATGAAAACCGAAGCATGTGAAATAATGTAACTGAAAACGGAACATGTAGGGGAGAGAGGTTTCATCTAGAGGGTTCGTATTTTTCTGTGAGTGACATTTTGATCCCTTACTTCCTTTGGCCAGTAGTTCCCAGAACTTCAGAGGGGTTAATATCCTTTCTGACCTTTTAGCAATTCACCCCTTAGGATTTCGCACGATCCCCTTGATTTTATCCCGTATAGCATGCTTGCTAACGATATTATGTTAGACAGGCTCTACTGATGACTCAGGCGTGAAAGTCAAAACTTCTGCAATTTGAGACGATGAAGAATATTTGTTATTTTAGAGACTGTTACTAGGCTGTCAACAAGAAATCACGGAGCGACAATCAATTTTTTCACTAGAGCTGTACTATGTGTTTTTAAGAAAAGAAAATAGATACATTTTTTTTAGGAACAACTAGGATTTTTTAAAGTCTATAATAATGAAAACAGTCTCTAAATCTATCTAATTTTATGCCGATGATGACGCATGTAGAAGAAAGTTGTGTCCCAAAATGCAAGCTAACCATTTTATGCCTTCACTAATTTTTTTTTAATGGCTGGAAACAAAATATATCGATTTCCCTACATTATATCAATTTCCGAAATTGTTATTATTTTTTTAAACGATATACTATCATAACCGAACTCTTGATGTAATATCATAAATCTGCCACAACCAGCAAAAATATGTAAAAGAAATAATAGTAATAGTTCTGAAATACTTTTATGAATTCACTTAATTTGGAACTTTCAGGTATATGTTTCAATAGAAATTATATCGTAGAAAAGGTTTTTGATTAAAACTTTGTTTTCGTGAATAAGTGAAATATTGGTTGAACGGTTTTCCCCCCTTCTCTTTATAATTTTTTAAAAAACAGTTAAGACAAACAGAATTAGTTATTTTATGTTTCTTTATGTACTAATTTAAAATAACTTACCATACAACAGCTTTAAATTTAATGACAAGATTGTGCTCTAATAAGTTTTAAATTGTATCATGAATATCTTAAAAACCTTAATAATTTCAATCTCAACGTCGAGCAGATTGAAAACAGTGATATAATTTATTTTACTAATTGATCATTATTATTTTATCGATGATATATTTGACACGAATTAATCTATAACATTCAAATCCTGAATATGTTTTCCTGATTCATAACGTAAAGTATAAAAGAATTTTGACATTATTGAGACAAACAAAACATTTCCAAAACAAGGCTAACGTTTACGTATTAATAACAGAATAAGAAAATTAAATTTTTATTAGTAAATTTTATTTAGGTACAGAATATGAGAGACAATAATATTTCTTCGAGACTTGAAAATATAGTATTACTAGAACATAATAGAAAGAAAATTTTTAAAAATGTATTAGTTACAATATATTATTTCAATTATTAATAAACAATTGCTTTTATCTTTCCATTTCAAATAAAGCTTTCTTCTGCTTTGTGTCGAAATTTGATTTTATTTAAGATTCATATTTTATCTCGACCTGATAATTATTAAATAAATGGGTCTGACACTCTCATTTTAGAACGTGGTGGAAGTTTAAAGAAAGGAGTGCTGGTTCAGAATTCGTTTTCTTTATTCGTATTCATTCCAAATTCGAAGACCGAAGCAAAATATTATTTCCTCTAGAAAACTAAATGCTTGACCTCTGACTGCCTTAAAGGGAGAAATATATTTAAAAAAATGACACAAGAATTGAAATAATTATGCTTTTTTACTGCAGCGCAATATTATGTAATTTACATTTAGGTAAAAGAGATGATGAATACATAATAGAACATTTGCAGGTAATAGTGGGGATTAAGTATGTTGATTTCATACTTATTAATGTAAATTAAAAAATTATATCAGTAACTATATAATCATTATAGATATATTAATTGATGAAACAAAAGATTTTGGTGCATGTAGGGACCAAAAACGGGTCGAAAAATATTCTATATTATAAATAATAAAAAGTAGAAAATCAAGAAATAGCAGAATAAAAAAATAATATGTACAGATAAGAAGTAAAAAAAGTTAAAAAGATTTTAAAGTAAAAAAATCAAATAAATGAAATCCATGTAAAACTGCTTAAAATACAAGGGAAGTATTCATTTTATATTTGCTCTCTTTTTAAATTCTCAAGAATTTTAAAAATTAAGTTGTAAAACACCGATTTATAATGTTAAAATATCGATTTTTAGGTATTATTGATACAAGCACAAATTTAATGCTTTAAAAATCAGAATTTTTATTTTGAGTCATAAGTTAGTCAGATTAGCACCTCATTTTTAAGTTACCTGAAAACAGTATTTAACCATGGGCCTCGTTATTTCTAAACATGGTCATGTAAAAAGGACGATATGCTGGTTCTATTCTCTTTAAGATTCCGTGCCTTATTAACCTGAAGATACTTGATTTCGATGGATATAGCTTGCACAGAGAAATTGAGTTTTAAACCTCATAGCTTAGATGCTTCCTTTTGGCTGCCATAACTGGTTTTTTTAGGGATATGTAAATTTTTTAAATGACGTATTTAAACAAAGTATAAGTTTACCAAAAACGCTGATTAATCTATAAATTGCATTGATTATCGTCCACCTTTGGTAACATGTTGGTTTGTTCAGGGAATTCGTTGTTGGATATCATACCTCTTATGTAGAACTTGACATTCATAAATACTTTTGTAAATCTTCTCTAACCTTCAAAGTTTGATAGAAATTTAAATACTGTAATTTCAGCCTTTGCTCTTGTTCTGCTCATTGTGTCCATGAACTTTCTTACTGGCGTAAAGTTACTAGTTAGATTCTCATGAAAACCGCAATATCTGGCATTATTTAATATCCAATATTACATTGTCTTACGCGGTGTTGAAACTTCACTTTCTTATTCATAATGCGTTACTAATTCCACCATTAAATTGGCGAGGCTTGTAGATCCAACACCATGTTAATAGACCGGAACATGCTGTTAAAAAAAACTAAAGAAAAGTGAGTAAAATCATTTAAAGTAAGGGATGTATTTAATAATATATTAAATATCAATAAATTAAGTGAATTAAAAAAAGAAGGAAATGAAATAGGATAGAATAAAATTAGAAAACATTTGAAAATATAAACAATATCTTCATTCATTGTCTTTTAACAATGGAAGAAAGCATATAATTAAACATTTAATGAAAGAAGGAAAAATTGAATTTAATATAAGTGAATAAATTAAGTGAATTAAAAAACGAAGGAAATGAAATAGAATAGAATAAAATTAGAAAATATTTGAAAATATAAACAATATCTTCATTCATTGTCTTTTAACAATGGAAGAAAGCATATAATTAAACATTTAATGAAAGAAGGAAAAATTGAATTTTATCCCAACAATGAAAAGAATTGATACAAATTATGCATAAAAATATTTTTTTAAAAATTGTCATAATTAGGGGAAATATTATTACTGTTATTATTATTTTGAATTTTAAAATAATGTTAAAACTGTTTTTAGGCCTTATGCTCTCAGCCAAAATTTGGCAAAAATGCCTAAATATCGCTTAATTTTTTGAAAATCAAAATTTAAAAAATTATTCCGATGTGCCCATTACGAAGCTCCAAAAGTTACTTGTGCCACATTTGGTAGATCAAATGGGTTGCCCTGTAGAAAACCAAAAGATTCACTCTCAGTAGATATTTCTTTATTCATGAAATGTGTGGTGGAGCTACTATATGAATCATTATTCAGTGAAGTAAGCTGAAATGAACTGATCTAGTGGAGTCAATTTCGAATTACTTTTTTTTATCACTTTAACAACAGCAGTTTGCGTGTAATGTTATAATGTTTTATCAATAAATATTTTTCTGTAAGTTTATTCTTGCTACTATGAGTTATTACTACTATTATTCAAGAGGGCTGTGGTGACCTGGTGGTAAGGTCACGGCTTCGAAACAGCAGGGTTGCAGGTTCGAGGCCCGATTCCACCGAACAACCGCCTTGTAAGTAGGTCAGGTGCATGTTAAATCCGTCGGGGAGAAGCGTCCTCCGTCTGGTGCAGTTTAGAGAGGGGAGTGCCAGTTCATTCGTTTTTCTCGTCATCTGACCGCTGTTCAAAATTACAAGATCCGTCCCAAAATAGTCCTAGTGCTGCTTCAAAACGGGACGTTAATATAACTAAACTAAACTAAACTACTATTATTTAAACAATGAGCTTAGAACAACAGTTACGCTACAAAATATATATTAAACTATAAAAATCGTCTAGAATTTTTTTAAAATCTGTTTGTTTCATTCTAACGCCAAATGATTTCGTTTTCAGTACGTGTTATTTTCTACTGGTCTCATGGTTTAATTTTCTCTTGAGAATTGAAGCATCCCCAAAAGTATGGAGATATAAAAAATGTGAAGGGGTGAGTGCGGTGATTGCATTGAAAAATTTTTGTCTTTGATCTTCCATCTTTTGTTTTCGAATGTAATGCGTTTCCCACCACATTGTGGCTAAAAGAACTGCAATGAAGTGTGATGATTTCCGCAATGTATAATGGTTTATGAGAAACACTTCTTTTTATTGTCTGGTATAATATTTATTTGCCTTTAATGTCTTCCGGCGATGAAATTGGTTTCTTTGAGGAGTGAAATTCAATTTTTATTTTCATTATAAATCCATTGAAATGTTTAATTTAACAGAAGAAAAAATGGTATATAATTTTCTTTATGAGCATTGAGATGTAAGATGTGCAAGTGTTTTTCTTGTAGAAATGATACTCAAAACAGTGCCATTTCTGGAGAAGGAATTGGGAAAAAAAATCGAATTTCATTATATGTTATAAATAACTTTACAATGAATTTAAATTCTTGTCACAAATATTGGCTGGTATTTTAAAAATATTAAAGAAAATGAAATGGTATCTTTGTTTAACTTTAATGTTGAATCCTATGAAAGAAAAATATCTAAAGAGACTTTCTGAAAATGATATAAAATAAGTGTGTATTTACCAGACTTGTAAACAGTTGGATATAGTAAATCCCGCAAAATTTTTTAATTATGTCGAATTTCTTTTAATTATTTTTCGATTATTCAGCTAATTAATTCAAACCAACAGTTTTTCTTAATTTTTAATTGAAGAATTACAGAAATAATTCATAAACATCTGTTTTGTATGTGACAGGTATTTATGATGTCGACAATGTAGGAAATTTTTGCATAATACTGAACACAAAGTATGAAAATATTTGTTATTTTATAATATTTTAAATGCCTTTCGTTGTTACAGTAGACAATAATGGGAGATTATAAAAATGACAAATATTCGCAAAAAACAGAACTGTTCTCTTACATAAACGATTTATTTCAAATGCAAGAAACACAAGACTAGGAATATAGGATTTCCCTTAAGAAAAGAGATTGAAAAGTCGTTCATAATAATCAGTTGAAAAAAAAATTAAAGACAGCAAGGGGGAAAACATTTTGTTTGTGCTTACATGGCTAATCTATAAAACAGAACTTTATAATTCAGGTTTTAGCCTTGCAGATGTATTTAAAAAACTCTGATGGGCTTTGGTTTAGCATATTAAATATGAAACAATATGCATGTTACATTATTGCTGTAGATATTCTGTTGAATACTGGAATAATGCAATTACATGTAGTAATGTTTCTGTTTCTACATCTTTTAAAACTATAGATATAGAGATAAACAGAATAAAACACTATTACAGTTCTTTAAATATTTTTTTAGGTTTTTAAAAAAGGGTTTGAAGAAAAAAAAATTTTGAATATCATTTGAATTTCAGCCTAACGTTTATTATTGATCTGTTTTCAATTTAAAGATGGAATTCGTTTTTTTTGACACCACAATCACAAGGCAAATGTGATTGCATATGACATTATGCTATGTCTTGACGTTAAAACTTTTTCCTTCAGCAAAATGCTCCATTCTTAAATTAATGCTGTATGCCCTAAAAGAATAACACCCACGGGCGCAACTGTATTCATATATCATCAAAAGTGTTATAAAGTTAATTTATAACTCATTTTTTAAATGCATCAGATTATATGACTTTACATTGATTTTTAATTATAGAAACTCAGACTGATGCTGTGTATATAATGCAATATAAAGTGTATATAATGTATATATAATATCAATGTATAACACCAGCTGCGTCTTTGAATTCAATGCATTTTTAATTACTCTAGATAGTATGACTTTACATTGAATTTTAATAGTGGAAATGCATGGCGGTTTTTCCCCCTTTTTTCCCCATCACATTCAGCTTTCAGGTGAATTTCAATTCACTTCAGTTTAGTGTTGTGGATTGGTTTCGAAGTGGTGCAACATCAAAATATTTCAATACCTCCCTCGAAACAAATGCTATCAGTTTCGGTGGTATATTCAAGCGATTTTATATCAGAAATCCTGCCTTGTGTTTTAAAACACAGGATTTGCGTTTCTCTCACAAAGATCTGATGTTATAAGCAATCCATTGTTTCCTCCCAAATAATGCATACCCAGTTTATGGTTGTATCTTTTGCGTTTTTATTGCGTTTTTCCATCTTAAGATTCAAGCTCTCCTGTACTATTCAAGCATATGATAGTCATCAGCGATATCCAGTTTGGTAGTTAATCAAGAAAATGGATGTGGGTGTATGTTATATGGTTTTTTATATGGTTTTATGGGTGTAAGGTCGGGAGGTGTGCGAAGTATTAAAGCTTAAGCCCCAGATCTTCCGTTGGAATAAGTGCATTTTTCAGACTTCTAAAAGCATGAAATAGAGACATTGCAACATTTGGGTTTGGTAGGGTGGAGTGCGCAGTACTGATATCTATAACTGAATTTAGCTGCATTGAAATTCCATCTCGCAGCATTAAATCCGTCATTTCGGAGAGCTGTGATATACATTGCAAGAGCTTTTTGTTTCATAAAAGTAGATTAAGACGAAGAAATCGCATTTCTATGATTGCTATTAACTGAGAATGCTTTTGCAATTTTCTAGAAGATGGTATAGAATCTACTTACTATGCATATTGGAGATGTAAATGCATAGATGTATTGCAAGCGAAAGCATTTTAAAAAATTGCGTCTTTTAATTAACTAAAATGTATTTTTTGGTATTAAAACCTCATTAATATAAAAATATTTTTCAATTGATGTCTCAAGAGACATTTACGCTGAAAAATGTAAAGAAACGCTATAAAAAACAAATAAAGAATTAAGAGAAGTACGTGAAAAAGTTGTTACTGTTACGTACTGTTACGTAACAGTAACGTAGACGTACTGTTAAAGAAATCATGAATCGTAAAAGACGTACTGTTAAAGAAATCATGAAATTTGCTTTTTAAAAAAGTTTTTGAATTTTCCTGGTATAGAGTATCCGTAACCATGTAATACAGATCAAATGTGCCGAGTCAATTTTATTTATGAATATACCGCCCATCTTGTATGGATTGTTCCTACTGTTGTGTCACAGCGCAGCGTTAGACAACTTGTAGTTAAATGTTAGATAACACCATGTTTAACACCTCATGTAAATTAATTCTGTTTGAAAGCATCTGAAGGAAAAAAAAATTAACAATTACAATCAAGTTTATTTTTACTTTATAAGTCTTGTGTACACAATTTTCAGATTTTTTTTTGTTTTTAATTAATATTTGTTCTGTGATTTTCATTATATAATGCGAAATATAGTTTTTAATTAAACATTTTTGTTAAAGTATATATATGAAATGTTAACCTGTAAAATTTAAAATTCAATCCTATCTTATTAATTCTGATTAAATTTTAATTAAATCAATGTTCGTAAAAAGATTTCATTTTTAATCCAAACAAATTTAGCAATGGAAAGAATTAAATGATACTTTTCACTAAACAATAATTTAGGCCAACAGTTTGACTCAGAATCTGTTTTTATGAGTTATACTGAAAACCATGTATTCCCTAATACCTGGGCATAAAAATAACTATTCTGTGATCAAGGGTGAAATTTTGTACATTTTTTCTTTTTAATCAGCTTATGGATGCAAGATGTCCCAGATAATATGAGATGAAGTGGGAACGGAAACGATGCCTTCAGCTAATAATCGACTGTTTTAGAGAATGAGGCGTGAAAGGGGGGGGGTCAATTGGATTTTTATTACATATACGTGTTTAGTTGTGTTGCTTTGACGTCACAATTTGGAACAACAAAAGAGCTATTCTGGGGCAGACTTAGGAATGTCGAATCTTTGTTAAATGAGGATGACGGCATGTAAATCGTTATCCACCTCTTTTACCTTTGTGCTGCAAAACGATAACTCATTCACTTTTCTTTAAATTTCTAGGCCAAACAGCATTTAGCCTTTGATGTCAATTTCAAAGAGCACCAAATCCAGGTTATTTATTTAAGGTTTTCTTATTATATCCAAGCAATTACAGTATAATTAAGGATAGATACTAAAAATTATGGGTTAATGATTTGATATCAGGGATTTGATTTAGGATTTTTTAAAATTTATTTTTAACGAATTGAAAGAAAGTCTAGAAGAGTGAGTTTGAAAATAATGCTATAAAATATTCGATAACTCGGCGCCTCATTACACATTGGCTAAATCGTATTAGTCATATGGCAAACATAATTGCCTATGATATCTAATATTTACATACAAGTTGTCTTGCGCTCTAATGTAGCGTCATATTCAGTGGCGTAGTGACATGATGGAGAGTTAAGGATATTATATATTTCCATGGTATCAGTAGATTAATATCACATTTTAGAATCAAATGTGATGGAGAATGAAAAAATATCATAACTCATGCGTCGTTTGTACTTACTAAGACGACTTGGAGCGAAAAAAATAATCTTAGTCTATTCGGAGTGTTATTTATTATGCTACGCCACTAATACTGTTTTTCCCTGAAAGTTGTGCTATGGATTCAGACATTAAATTGGCGAACATGAGGATCAATTGATCCATTCTTAATTAAATATACATTTTTTGTTCGATTTCTTTTATAGGACTAAAAGCAGTATTTCTCACAATCGTTCCAAACATGTAATAAGTCTTCCTTTCTTCTAATGCAACAGGTTTCGGTTAAGTCACTGCTAATGTGAGTTTCGAGATCTTTCTGTGGGAATAAGTGTCTGCCAGAACATTAGTTATTGTTTGACACAAAGCAGTGAATGGTCCGAATAGATTGTACGAATTCCCGTGACTCTTCACATTTTCCTGGCTTCTTTTTCTCAGTCAAATATTTAAGCCAAAAAGATATATTTCTAATGTATATAGCTATGGTATTTATTTATGAATGAAATCAAATAGATATCTATTTAAAAATACTTATAAGGATATTTTGAAGAACTGAAACGCACAATTAAAGTTTTTTTTTTTGTTTCGGATTAAAAAGATTTTAAAAAAATCTTTCAAAACTCTGTTCGTGCATATTTACTTTTTCGTTGGAAGATAGAAGAATCTGACTAACTGTTTGGATAAAAATCTGTTTTTATCTAAAAGTTCGAAAGAGGTGATAAAGTTAATTTATGTACTCACAAGACATGCCAAATATTCCTCTCCAGCTTAATACTGGTCTATGTGGTGCACCTCAAAAACTAAATAAGGACGTGATGTCATTGTAAAGTGCAAGATTAGCTGTGATTTTATAATTTTATATTTTTAAACGTTTTTAATAAAAAAAATATAGAAAGATTTACATGTTTTGTTTTTTAAGCATTTTAAAAATTTGCTGAAATTTTTCCTTATATTTTATGTTTTGCTATAAATGACTTCAGCTGAAACTTCAATTATATGTTTGAAGTGAAATTTAATATGAATTGAAGGAAATGAAACTTGTTCTCCGTATACCGTCAGATACAGTTCAATGAATTCTGAAAATATAATGAAACTTTAAATTTACGACTGCTTTTAGTTTTATTGAGAAGCTAGACACCTAAACCGTGACGACCCTGTTTTCACTGAATGTCTAACTGTTGTCGCATTGTTCTGTACTTTTTTCCCCATATATATCAGCATCAAGTATATCTTGCTGTCTTTCTACGAATGAATTTTTTTCAAAGAATGAGCATGACTTGAAGTTGAGAAGCTAAATAAAATTAAAATAGTTTTCTGTAAATATTATCAACTTTGAACTATCAATGCTGCTAGATCAAGTATTGATTCTGAAAAATGATTCGTGAATTCATAATTAAAAATTTTAAAAGTACACTTCAAACAATATTCACCTTCATATTTTAGCATAGTATTGAAAAGAAAATATGCGTATTAAAAAATAGTATACATTTTTTTATTTAGTTCTTTTACTGCAATTAGATTTCTTCTTTTTCTTCTTATTCTTACTTTGAAAATGAGTTTCAAGCAAATCAATAATTGTGTTTAATACTTCAAATTTGAAATAAATTTAAAACTTAGTAAAGTAAAAAAAAAAAAAAATGTTTCCTTTTCCACTTGACTGTTACGGATCAATAAACCATATTGTTTTTGAAACTTTCTTTAATTGGTAATTGGAGTTCTAACCTTGAGTGCCATATTATACAATTTGTAGAAATGCAACTATATCTATGAAAAAGCGTAATTTTTTGTTCAGAATTTTTAATCTAATTAAAAAAAATATTTCATATAAAAAATGTATATTTTTATTATTTCTCTGCATGCTACGCCGTTTTAAGTGAATGATCTCTTTAGTGAAATTGTTTGAAATAAAATTTGTTCGTTAGAGTGAAGTCGATGAAAATCATTATTATTATTATTTTTTTTCATAAAGGAGGGCGCATTAAGTATTTTTTTTTATCTGTTTAAAAAGTATGTTACAAAGTTTTCTAAGTGAAG
The DNA here is from genome assembly GCA_026543055.1 of Argiope trifasciata. Lineage (NCBI taxonomy): Eukaryota > Metazoa > Arthropoda > Arachnida > Araneae > Araneidae > Argiope > Argiope trifasciata. The sequence goes on from JAPMOQ010013963.1 coordinate 2,009,098, forward strand.
GATATTTTTTTCTTTAGTCATTAGCGGACATGTTACTGATGTTTTTTTTAATGAAAGTAACTTACATGAATATTTATAAAAGAGAGTAATTCCAATATAAAATTAGTTTCTTTTTAAGTATCCACTCTTTTTTGTCTGATACAAAATATTTCAGAAAAATATTTATTTCAACTATCTCATTAGCCGAAAACTTACTGAATGTAATAGCAAGTGGCCATAAGATTAAATTGCAGTCGCAACCATCAAAGTATCGACTTTATGTAATTCTTTATAATTAGCATCTGCTATTTTTATTTGAAAACTCCAAAACTGTATAACTGTTTCTAGTTAAAATATTTCTTCCATTTCGGTTTATTTATAAGGCAGGAAGCCCTAAATGCCGATAATCAATGGAAAATGCTCAAAACTTATTTCAATATTTACGAAATGGCATTTTGTCTACAGTGAAGTTAATAGGTCATCATCATTATCATCAAATTCAAAAGTTTGTTTTATTGAATTTCCACTAATGATTATGGTTTTACCCTTTTGATAGAATAATCATGCTCGCCTTCTGTAAACTACGGTAACAGGATTCTAGAGCTAATTTAGTTAAAAGATCGTAAAATAAGAAGTAGTTTGAATAGTAAAACATATAAATATCATGTAAGAATACTCATTTAGAAAGACACTAAAGAATTTAATAACTATTGTTGGTTATTATATCAACAAATTAGTACTGAGTGAAAGCAAAATTTTCTTAGAAATTTTTAATAAAAAATCTATCTAAGTCAAAGATTTTTTTCATTTTTGTTATTCATTCGAAATTAATGGTCCTTAATAGGTAACATTCTAATTTATTAGTATATTAAGTCATTAGTATTTAATTATAGCTCTACTAGCTTAAAAATAATTTAGAAATAGAAAAAAAATTAGAATTAGGGAAAAAGAAAAACGTTCAATATCTTGATTTTTTTTTTTCAATTTTTACTATCAATTCACACTTCCCCTATATACATGTATATATATTGCTCAAATTTTCAACCATTAATAAAATATTTTTTATTCATCCACTCAAGTTTAAATACATTTTTTAAAACTTTTAGTGGATGGAGCTTGATGCTAATACAGTTTTTTTAAATATTAATTCCTTAATTCAATTAATTTTTAATACTTTAAATAGAGTTTTAGCAGTTAATAATGAAAATTTAAATCAACAGGCAGTAGCTCAATCGGTAAAATGCAAAGATTTCAGTATTTTTCACATGAAGGTGAAGAATGCGAATTCAGTTCTTGCGAAAATCAATATTTTTTTAAATACTTAATAATTTTTTGATAATTATTTCTAAACCAATATATAATTTTTTTTACTTCCGTCAAGTTTTTTTTAAATTCTGTTTACTAAACTTTATTTTTCATCAGCAATTGGTATATAATTTTTTTTTCTCTGGTATTCTAGAAATTTCAAAATTCGTCCATTTTATTTCGTTGCGAAAAAATGAACGAATTTGTTCATTTTATTTCATTGTGTTGTTGAATTAAAACGAGTAAGTTAAGTAAGTATGTTTTGTTTTGATTAATTTTTAAATGGTAAGCTATTTAAAAATATATAAATTATGGATATTGCAAAGCATTTACGATACATGATTTTGCCTCGGATTTTAATAAATATAATGAAGTGAAAACTCTTTGAATTAATTTTTTACGCAGTGTCGAATAAATTCGTATACTAAAACCCGTGGTTATCTTGAAAACAGTTTTCAAGAGCATTTTTCTTATTATTCAAGCTTTTTGCAAGATTATTTGACGGAATAATAACTGGACGTTTGAAATTTAAAATCTTGTTCCACTTTTCTTCAAGTTACTGGGCTAGGACACTTTTTTGTGTGTGTCTGTGTTAATGATTCCGGTGTTTTTGGACTATTTTGGAAGACGACCCATCTTCGACTTGAAAAACTTCATTCAATAATTTTTTTGCCAGATAAGAAATTAAAAGATAAAAGAAATAAACTTTCACAATTTCGTATAATTTTTTTATAAACACGCTACTTATTCATTTCTCTCAAGACCCAATCTATTATTTTTAAATCTTTACAGAAAAACATAATATTCCTTGTTTGAAAAATATTCTAAATGACCTAAAATTTTTCCTGAATCTGTCTCGCAAATATGTGTCTTGGACACTTTTTCCCTCACAACGTCTGAAACCGAAATTTGAAGCAGAACTGTAATTGTAGTGATTACATATCATATCGTATTTCATTGATTTAAGTCATTCTATTTACATGCATTCAAAAGCACAAACCAACAGACGGTCAACTCTTATTGATTGATTCAAAAGACTGATTTGATTCAAAATTTGATCCATTTTATTCTTACGAACTTCAGTAAATTGTCATCGATTTGTATTATCATGAATATGTCTATTTATCTGCAAATATTTATTTTCACTTTCCGTTTAATAAAAACAAGATTAGTTTTTAAAGCTTTATTGAACATTTGGAATCTGTTAAAAACAGTTAACATATTACGAGTTCTTCAGAGCGAAAGTTTTCCAAAATATTTTTGTTGTATTTGCTCACAGTTAACCGCACTGTATTAAAAATTTAAAAAATCATCGTTAATATTTTCTGAAGAATTCGACATTTGTTTGCTTTAACTGTTTTTAACATAGTACCTACTTCAAATTCTTTAATTACTTTCTCTTTCGTGCTTCACTGTTTTCCTTCTACTTTCTTTTCTTCTTTTCTTTTTTTTTTTTACAGGAGTATAGTTTTTTTCCTTCTGTTCCTTCTTTTCTTTTCCTTTCCTTTCCTTTGGCATTTTGAAGCATCTTACGAGAAACAGAAGAAATGAGCATGTGTCTTATGTTATTTCTCAACTCCCTCTCAAAGAGTTGTTCACTCAAGATGAAGGGGGCCGGAAAACATCCCGAAGAACCATCTTGAGCTTTTCAATTCATCTCTGAAGGTCGGAGCGAAAACAAAATAGCTCATCTAGACGATCCTTCGCTAATCGTCAGCCCACTCTTTTTGGCATCATTCTCTTTCTACATACGCAGTGAAAAGAAGTGGGAAAAAATAAAAAATAAAAGGATGTTTCAATGTTAATCAAATTTGACAATATAATGTTGAATTTGGCGTTTTTTGTTAAAGGTAACTAATGTATGTTAAATTTTTATTTACTTTAATAGTTCGAACAATATACACAATAGAGCTCCAATCATCTGAATTTTAGTTATTCGAAATTCTTTAAGAAAATAAAAGAATTCGCAAGCGAAATATTCTTAGTAAAAATGAGTTAGTAAAAAGAAGTAACTAACGTTGCCTGATGTGTTCAAACAGTAATATTTTATTTATAAAGAATAATATACTCTTTATATAAAAAAGAAGCGTAAATGTTATTTTTATGATCAATAAATTAATATTAGCAAATTTCGTTCTTTCTGAGATATTTCCCTTTTTTCAAAATTGTATGATTAATTTTATCGGATTCGGTACCAATTAATGCAAATAGTCGCAGTTCTACTGTACATAGATAACAGACAAAATTTATCTACCATAGATAATAGATAAGCCGTTCAACATCTAATTTTGTACTCATTAAACTACTGTAATCGTTACTTAAGAGGAGAATTTCGTTTTTTTCCTTCTGAAAAATTAGGTTTTTATCCGATCAGTTATTTAATTATCCGAATCTGGATAACTTAATCCATACATTAAAGTTTATTGTATCTGATAAAGTATTCAATTTATTTAATGGAAATCTCAGTCCGAAGATAGAGGCATCTGCACAAATCACTTAACATCTAGTTTTTATACCAAATCGATACATGATAATACTTCGTTCTTTCTGAAAATTCATCTTCTTTCCTACAATTATTCAATTATATGGATATTTAATTAACTGGATCGGGTCTAATCCCAATTAATACATATAATTGGAGTTGTATATTGATAATAATTGGCTTGTGTAGATCCTTTTGTCATGTTACGTCACAGTCACATGGCAAAAGTAACTGTGTAGGTCATCTACTTTAAAATGCAAGCTTTTCTATGCTATATTCCGATGTCATATCCTTATTTGATTTCGAAAGCTGAAGAAAGGACGCAAAAATTAAATTAATGCGGTACATTTGATGTGCATCACGTAAGTATGAATTAACAACACTATTGTATGTTGTGTCCTTAGAAAGATCCCTCTGCGTTATCGAATGATCTAATTACACACTATACCATGAAATTACATCGTTTTCTGAGGAATTGATTCGAAACTATAGAGATATATTTGATGTCATTACAGTATGAATTAAAAACTTTATAGTAGGCTAATTTTTATACCTAGTAAATCAATACATGATATGATTATTTCTTATCTGGCATTCATAAGAAGTATTTTTATGTATTTTTTCTATTCTGAAAATTCACTTTCTTTCTGACACTTGTTGAATGACGTAGATATTCTGTTAGTTAGATCGAGAATAATCCTAATTAATCCCGATAGCATGAATTCTATTGTATATTGATAATAGGTTAGTTCTGATCAAACGTAGCTGCTTATAAACAATTAAACTGTTTAAAACCCGTAATTTTTTAAAAGGTTGTTTAATTTATTGACTAATAGAAGAACCGTTGCCTAGGAGAAAAACAAAAATTGCGGATTGGAAGTATAAACAAGGAATAAATTTTTTTTTTAACCTTACGTATTGAACTGATGAAAAGAGATTCTGTTTATAAAAAGTGGTAATTCATTCTAAAATATAAACAAATGGTATTTTCTCTAAAACCATTTAAAGTTATGAAATTCATTGTACATGGATATGAACAAATGCTGAAAATTATGTTTGAGAAGTTAAAAAGGTTGAGACCCGATGATAGAATTAAAACTGTATTTATCTCTTACTGAGGTAATATTTTATAAAAATTAACTTATATCTTCATAACATTATTAGTACTAATATTTGTCAGAAAAAAATATTTACTTTTTCACAAAAGCTGGTTGACAATATTTTATAAACATTCGTTTAACAATAAATAATCCATCTTCATTATGAGAGTTAAATATTTTTTAAATTTTCTTTTGGCATAATACGTCATTCTTTAGAATATACCGAGTAATTCATATTCAAACATTTGTAAACAATCTAAGTAAACTTAATTCCCAACTGTTAGATAATGAGACAAATGGATCATTTCCTTAGATCGACTTTACATTTTGCTGCCGATAAGATATTTTTAGTCAATAAACTGAAAACGCTTTTCAAAGTAAGCCATTGTTCTCACTTCCAACTCTCAGAAAAAGGGGAAAAAACTGTGAAAGAAAACAAAAACGATATTCTGGAAAATGACTCAAGAGGATCTGAACAATGGAAAATAGTTGGTCAATGAATTCATTCATATATACTTATTCAGAAGGAGAAATAAAATTCTGCAATACTTATGAAATTTTGAGTCAGTCATGCTAGAAAAAAATATTCAACGGAAATGAAATATTGTTTTAGCAGTGAAAAAAAAATCAGGTGATATAAAGACATAAATACAAACCATTATTTTTACAAGCGAATTGAGCTCTAATAGAAAGAGAAAGATGATATATATATTTTTTTCAATTTAATCAAATTAGAAATTATATAAATGTTTTCTAAAAAAATTCAGAAATTTTTGATTTTTTCTTTTCGCTTGAGAACAAAATGCTGTTTTTCTTCGATTTTTATTGTTGATTGCTTTAAATTATCATATACCTTCAATGCATATAATTGATGTGTATAATTTTGTTATACATATCAATTATGCGCATTGAAAAAACAATTGTTTAAAATTATCGTTTGCTTTCGACGCATATGATTGATATGTATAATTTTATTACATGCGTAATTAATTCCCAAAACTATAATAGTCATAAGATGAAAATGGTTAAAACTGTTACACTAGAATTTATATACATTCTTATTGATTTTATATACGTCTGTTTTCATTTGTGTATGAATTCTGCTTTCTTTTTGTAATAGTGAATTGTTTGTTTAAATAGGAATCTAATTTTAATTAATTGTATTGTTTGAATTTCAACTGTTAACCACTGATGATGTTCATTTGAAAATGATTTGACTAACTGAGATGGCTTAATGTAGATATTTGGTGCCATCGAATCATTTCGAGATCTGAAGATTTACCCTAAAGAACAAATCTTAAAGAATTTTCTGTTCCTCAGTAGGCTTTGAATGCTTTATACAGATTTCGAAAGGCTAAACCAAAATGTGTTTAGGAAAAGTTTCAACCATCTTTCAATTTAAAGGAATTTATAATTTTTCGATTATCGTATAACAGATATAACGATATTTTTCTTTTATATGCGCCTGATCTACAGATAATTTTTTTATTTATTATAATAATAGAATATATAACATGAGAGAGAAGTATAATTTATTCTATTTATCAATATAACCATGAAAAATGTTTATACATTGTTTATAAAGTTTTTTTACCACTTTATAAACAATGTATAAAGACTTTTGGTATAACAATGTATTTTTTCAGGGTTTTACAATAATTTTAAAATTAATAACTTTTTATTTAACCTTATACTAATACTAAAATGACAGATGCCAAAATTTATACTGTAAACGTATTGAATAAGTATTATTGAATTGAGATTTAAAAATATGGATTTAAAAAAAATCGTTTATGACTGGAAATCCAGCTTGGAGGTTGTAGGGCTTCATAATGAAAATACCTTATCTTTAATTACAATATTCTTGCATAATGAGAGAATACTACAAAATTATAAAGATATTTTATTAATGAAATTGACTATTCACAACTTTATTCGAACATATTTACAGACTTCAAAATAATTATTATTCTCATTGGAATTCAACTAGTTATACAAAATATTACTTTTCTCTGTGCTAATAGTACATTATATGAAAAGTAAATGACTAGAACACAAACAATATATTGCAGGTATAAAACGATATCAAAACATTTTTTTAATGATAAAAAGAAAGTTCTCCCTTTACACATAAAATTTCTGAAGAATTTCGTTTCAGTAATTTGTTAAGAAGGACATGAATATCAATGCTCGCAAGATTAGTTATCACCACTGAACTAAACAAAAATTAAAGATGTCCTTGCCTTTGGCCCACAAAGTAAGCATTTTCCAAAGAACAAAACTTTCAAGATGCATTAAAAAACAGCTTCGATTAATTTTTAAAATACTGTTACATATTTCTTAGGAAAGGACCGAAATTCTTAGTATGAAAAATTAATTGAAGGCCCATTAAGGAATTACAAAAATTTAGCGTCAATGTTAAATTTAAACGGTACTGAAAAAAATTTTTTTTACCTCTTATTAAATTTTTTTTTTCTTGTAAGTGTTAAATTTGTAAGCGACAAGCATGAATCATTTATTTACGATAGGACATTTCTGATTTTGTTTATCAGAAAGTATCCACAATCAAGGCATTTACTTTTGTGTAAAATAAGAAAATTTGGAAATGTTTAAAGAATATTCTTTAATTTTTTTAAAATTTCTCTTTAATTTTTTAAAAACTTTATAAGCATTGTATTTTTTCAGTGTTTTATTTTATTTTTAAAATTTATAAGTTTATTTAACCCTATATTAATAATAAAATGCCAGATGCCAAAATTTACATTGTAAATGCATGGTGCCAAAATATGTATTGTAATGATACTTTCAGAACATTGAATTTTTAAAAATCTGCTGAATATTTTCAAAGTTCTACTCTTTCAACACTTAATGTGGAACAGAAACTTGGCTTAACCGTGTTATCACGAATATTTTAGCATATTCAAGAGCCAAAAAGATGACTCTTGAAATTTCTTGGCCTGTGTGAAATACAGCTTGTAAGCAACTTACTTGATATTAATTGTACTATTTGAATATTGTTAAGATTTTTTACGTCCTGAATATGTGTTGAAATACTTCAGATTACTATTTGTGAATAATCATATGTAAGAATTCACTCAACTGTAGTATCTGACTTTGTGAATAAAATTAGCTTCGTTTATTTTAAATCCGTGTTTATTATTATTTTTATTTAACGAAATTGTTTTCATAGCAAATAATTTTGAGAATAAATCTTCAATTTATTTTTAATCTGTCTCTTGTTTAACGAAATTATTGTCAGTGCTTATCACAGCATACCACGAAAGATTACGCAATATGCTAATATCCATTTGTGTCTCCATTGTTAAATACATATTTCATCAGCGACTTGCTATTTTGCGTGTTTTACATTTTTATAGGAGTTAATAGAAATACTATGAAAATTGTTTTTACAATTCATTCATAGTTTCCGTTCCCTGTGTGGTTATTTGATCATCGTGAATCTAAATAATAATATAGCATTAATTTCATTAAAAGTGCACTTTTTTTTTATAAGAACATTAAAGCTGATATACCTTATAGAATCGAATATGATCATGAAAAATCAAGCAAGATAGCAAGATTAGTTTAAAGTATTTGCAAAGGAATATTTCAAAATATTGAGAATTTGTAGTTTTATAATTAGTTGAAGATGGTAAGCATTAATTACAGCAATGATTTTAAACAATAAAAAACTCTTGTCAACTATTAAAGTAAAATTCATCGTTAAAATTTAAGGAAATGCGGTTCAATTTCAGTAATTTTTCTATAGCACTGAAACGAAATATTATATAGTTTCTGGCCGTATGTAGAAGCTGCTTGTTTGAATTTATTAGGAACTGAACCAATTTTGTAAAGATAAAAGATTGTTGACAGTGATAGCATTTAATTTATATAGTACGATACAAATACAATTACATTGCATGATATAATAAACGAGTTTAGTGGATGTAGATCTGGGATTGCTTGCTTTACTGGTACTTAAAAGTGTCAGCGATTTCTTTAGATAAAATACCGTGATAACAGTTATATAAACAAAATGGTTTACTCTTGAGTAATATACTTCAGTTATCACTTGAATGAATAAATTTCACTTGTTGTCAGTAAAATGATTGAAATACTACAGTTATCTGTAAAATAAATGAAATGCTTGAAATACCAAGGATTTTCAGGGATTTATCCGAAATTCAGATCCAGTTTTTAGATAGCACGATAGGTGAGAAATTTCTGATACGTTTGACCATTTTAAAGGAAGAAAAAAAAAATCATACAATATAACTAAATTGTATTGAAAGCTTTAAAATACTGAGTTTTTTACTGTTTTTAAAAATTCAAATTAAAGACTATACAATATATTCCAATAAGAATTTTACATTCATATTCATAACATAATTAGCAACAACGAATTTTTTATGAAAAACAGACTTACTTAAAATCGATTTAACTTTTAAAAAAGAAAAGGGCCAGTACAAAGAATTACGTGAATTTAGAGACGGGAGAAACAAGTACTAATTTTTTCGAAACTAAACAAGCGTTAAAAACTGCAAACATAACATGAAATGAAAATTCAAGTTTAAACATATATGATAAATAATAAAAGTGACTAAATAAGAAACTTGCTTTTTAAATGTTTTGTGGGATTTTCACATAATTTCCGCGCTTATTCTGTTTGAAGCACAATATGATCGTTCCGTTTTGCGCAGAAAATAACGCAAACGTAATCAAAAAGTGTGACAGAAAAATTGATGATTCATGAAAAATATTTTGTATGCAAAGTCATGCAATAACAAAACACCGTAGTCTGAATGCGGAAAGCTATCGCAAATTTTGGATTGTATTATATAGGAATTCTGTTATCAGATTGCTATGGTGTGATAAAATTGATTATATATGCAGAACTGATTGATTATTGCTTTGTTCATAAATGTGATGAAATGAATGTTTGCCTGTATGTCTCTTATGAATTCCTAAGCCGATTGTGATGAAACTTGGTCAGCTTATTGTTTACACCTACGGGATG